>BPLR01016536.1:0-68170 GCA_021605095.1 Caerostris extrusa
GGGAAAGATTACAAGTATTATGAGAACTATACAAACTTCTGTATGGTTCAGTCAAATAAAGAATTAAATATTTCTTTTTAATTTTTCAAAATTCATCTTTGAAGAGATTAAGAATTGCATTTCTTCTAACTAACTCTAACTTCTTCTAGTCTTTCAAGAGAACATGCATTGAACTTATATACACATACGTGTATTGTCATATGAATAAAATTAGATATCAAGATAAAATACAGGCACTTTGCATATTTCTATTCATAATTATATTAAACAAAGATAATAACATAAATGCCACATAATTGTATATTGTATAACATATAATGTATCATTTATTGTATACGTGCATGTTCACATATTCGCATATGTGCATCAACCGCTTATAAAAAAATTTAGTAATAAATGAATAATTTACAAGAATTATTGTACAAAAGTGTCAACAAGAATGAACACAATGATGCCAATTATTAAAGGGATATAATGATTTTGAAACTTCAGTAGATATCCATTTTTATCTTGAATTCGCTTATATTTCATGATGTAAATATTAATAATTATAACACTTTCAATTTATTTATTTAGTTACGATAATATTTTGACAGACAATGCGTATTATGGCAATCCTTTTATTAACTATTTAATATAACAGACAATATGCGAATATAATATAGTAAAACAATTATGTTACTATTGTAGTGAAAATATTTAATGATTAACTAATTACAAATTTTATTTATTTCATAATAAAAAGTTAGCATTTCTTCTTATGAAAATTAATTTAACATATTAAAATGTTAGCATTACCCAGTTTTAATTTCTTAAAATATATAATGATTTTTTTTTCTGCCCCATTTATTGCTTAAAATGCAACAGTGTAACTGCCAAGAAACCAGTCAATAAGTTACACAATTGTAATTTAGACTATTTGTTACAATTGACATTAAAATAATTATTCAATTGTAAGTTACATTAAACAAATAGCTGTCTTTTGTTTATGTTCATGTATTTAGAAGATTTAATTTTCACTTTATATCAATTAATCCTTTCTAATTAAAATAATAGTGGGTAAAGAGTATTTGAGTGTGAATTGTATTAAAACATGCGTCAGGGACAGTACATTAGCCTAACTAGTCAAGAAAACAAATATCCTTTTGTTAATGAACTTACTCTGCGCTTGGGGAAGGATGGCGTACAATTTGCACCAAGGATTTGCTACTTGCAGTGTCTGGTCCGACTGGATCCGGAATCTCGCAGAATATGGTTGGGGCTTCCACGAAAGTAACAGTTTTTATTTTGGGTTTTGAAGTGTTTGTAAGCTCAGTTTCAGCTGTTCCACTCAGCTGCCTCTTGATGTCGCTGGTCTCCACCAAGTCGAAGATGGGTTGCTCTTTGTGAGTCTGGATGGTCTCGAAATAATGTAGAATGAGTGATGAGGTAGCTTACTTTAACAAGTATGGTTTCTTGAAGTTTCCATCGTCTTCTTCCTCTTCTTTTGCCCTTTTCAGCCTGTAAAAATATGTATTTCATTTGTTATAAATATGATCAACACACAGATCATAACGGTTTAGAAATTTAGGTACTTGAAATTGAAGTTACAGAGCCACTGAAAATTCGTTCAAAATAATTGAAATTGCAGAATTACCATTAAATATATCTTGAATTAATTTTTTAATGCGAGAACAATTACAAGGACTTTTCCATTTTTTATTTTTAAATTATGAAAGAAAATGAAAAGAAATTCTGATGGATTTTGTATGGAAGTCTACCATATTTCAAAACTGAGAAGGGATATTATATAAAATTAGTTAAGTTTAATAAAAATTTAGATAAATTAAGTTATATTTTAATATGTGTGTATATTTCAGATTAATCACAGTATACAGGAAATATTAGTACTTGGGAAAATTTATTTTTAGCTAATTACATTGAAAATGATGTGAATTACTTTAGATATTCTTTCACCTCATTTCCCTGGATGACTTAGTAGAATGCAGATCATATTTTTAGAATGTGGATTGATCGAGACCATATTTATTATGTGTTTCATTCAGACCGTTTGAAAGTTATACGTTTAGGTCATATTTATTAAGTAAAGAGGTATGTTTTAAAAATATGTTAATAGGTTAATATGGAGGACTCAAGTATTTATAGAATAAGAAATATTAATATTAATGTCTTTCTAATCATGTTTAAAATGATTTTATTGTTCTGTGACAAAAACAAAGAGTTTCACATTTTAAATACTTTTCTTAATATTGTTTGCCTTAGTCTTTATTTATGATAAACTTTATTTATAGTAGCAAAAACCATAACGTAATTTCATACATACTCATACACATTTATACACTCTCTTTCATACAAATTCATCATATAAGAATATGATGAATTTGTATGAAAGAGAGTGTATAAATGTATAGAAATAAATATTAAATTCTTATAAAAAATATTTTATTAAATTTCCAATAAAAATTAAATTTATGGGGTCTTTTAAAATATAAATAAAATATCTGATTTATTTAATACTGATAAAATATACTTTTTTTCTTTACAAAAAGTGAAATCTGAATTTTATTTAATTATACATTTTTAAGTCCTTATTAATAAATTCTTGCTTCAGACATTTATGTGTCAAGAAAAACGGTTCTTTCTGAAAATTTTTAACATTATTTAAGAGTTTTAATGCTCTTAAAAGCGTCTTCGAAAAAAATATTATTAAATAATTTTACTGTCTGTGTGTAAAACGATTCCCTGAAATATTTCAGCTTTCTTTAAGTAGGCAAAATGCAAATGAGAATTTTTTTAATCAGACCGTAACGGAATTTGATTTTCTATACTCGAGAGTGAAAAGTAATTTGGAATTAAACAGTGTAAGCTTCCAGGAAAAAAAAAAAGACAAATAGAAAAATCTTCATTCTTGGATCACGAAAAAAAAAAAAAAGGAAGTAAAAAGAAAAAAAAATAATAAAGAACGGAAGTAAATTAAATTAATCTAAGGAATTGGTAAAAAAAAAGGAAGTTTATTTAATATTCCCCTCATGTGTTAAAAAATCTTAGTTTGCGATGTTGCAAAAGCCACAAAAGCAAATGACTGCTTCGCAGTTAGTTGATTTACTCAGCTGAAAGATAAATATTTATTAAAGTGGTTTCCACTCAAACAATGAGCAGTTTGGAGTAAATAACTTAATGTCAACATGCCTTTTAGGAAAATTCCGGGAAGAGTTGTGGTGAACTTAAAAAATATAAATTTAGCCATCCCTCAAAAGTTAAGTAGCGTTAAAAGCATTTAAGAAAAAGGCAAAACCAGCAAATGAAATTAAGAAGATAAAGTTTTAAAGTGAAGCAGAATTTTTTTTAGGTTTAGGATGAAGCGTTATTTGTATTTAAAAAATATTATAATAAATCAATACTATAACATTGAATCATCATTACAAATTAGGTATATTAAGATATAAAAAGCATTATAAATAATTACATAAAATGAAAAAAATTATTTATTCATTTTGGAGTAACGTTTATGATTTTCAAATTATTTGCAATTACTTTTTATTTAAGGAATCACAGTTTTTTTATTTAATAAATTGCAATATTTTTTATGTAATTAATTTAATTCTTTTATTTAATGTATTCTAATTTTTATTTAATGAATCCCGCTTTTATTTAGCAAATCACAATTTTTTTTATTTAATAAATCACAATTTTTTATTTAAAGAATTTCCGTTTTCTTTATTTAATTAATCACAATTTTTTTTTTAATGTATCCCAATTTTTTTTTATTTACTGAAACCCAATCTTTTTTTTTTTTTAAATTAAATTAATGTGTTAGATTTGGAGAAAAAATTTTTTTTTTTTCATTATCTTTTGATGATGTTAATCGTCTTTTATTTTGAAGAAAATGTCCCAAATTTAGTTCTACAGCTATTTTACAATAGAAAAAGATAAATTTTATAGATATATTTAAAAAAATGAAATTTAAATATTCATTACATCTGTTAGAAAAAAATATTTTGAAAGCTCTACATTTTTATATTTAAATTCTATTGTAACTCAAAAACCAGAAATATATTGAATTAAATTCATATAAAATAACAAATAATTGTTAAGTATAAAAGTATACATGTTTCAGTGTTATCTACATGTGATAATTATTATTTCATTTGCATGGCAGTCTTCTTTCCACCCGAAAATTAAATTCCAATGAATTCTTACTTGGACGTATTTAAAAAATAAAATAAATCTGGTTCTTTGATTTAAAAATATTTTCCCCTTATGTAAAAATTCCTATTTTCTTTATCTTTCTAGCTATCCATAAGAACACACACACACAAAAAAAAAAATTTATCTTGAACTCTCATTTAATATCTTAAAATTTAGATAAATATTACAAATTTCTACAATTTCAAATGATTTGATGATTTCTTTCAATTTTAATTTTAAATATGTTTGGAACATGCATATGGTAATGCAAATTAATAAATAAAAAATTGTTGGTAGGGGAAATGATACAAAATAAAGAAAAAAATTTTTTTCTCTTCTTCTTTTAATGAAATTCACTCGAAATAGTGATTTCTCACTATTTTGAGTCAATTTCATTCAATTTCGTCAAAGTTCCTAAAATAAATCAATAAATACAAAAAAATAAATGCAATAATAAAATTAAAACATTATTTTGTCATTAGCAACTAATAACGGACTGCTTATTTGTTTTAAATGAATTGTGATGATTAAAACACACATGCATATTTTAAACTGGTGTTCATACAAATATGAATTGATGGTGATACTAAGGTTTTTCCATTTAAAAATGTTGTTTGATCAGTTAATTTAATTTAATTAATTCAATTATTAATTAATCAATTTAATTACTTATTAGTAAATAATTTTATCTTTTAAATTTTAATAAACATTTGATTAACAGAATAAATATTTGCTGTATATAAGTTGAAATACTATATACCATCGTGTTCTTAATTACACATCATCTTTATATAGTGTTCTTTAATCAATAATGCTTTGATTTAAAAAGATATAAAATTAGCTTTTTTATCTTTTTTTGTTGTTTTAATTTCGTAAATGCAATTAAAGTCTATAAGATTTTATTGTTTAAATGTAGTATAACGAAAATGTTTTTAAAAATTTCTAAATACCCATTGCGTAATTACTTCTTTGAGCTTTAAAAATTAACTGATTACGTTTCCCTTGAAAAAATAAAAAAATAATCTATCACATTTTCAAAAGTTGAAATAATACAAATAAAGCAATTTAATGATACTCAATATTTATAGGAGAATATAAGGAGAAAAAAAATTGTTTTTTGATTAAATCTTTTACCATTAACTTCTTCACAAAAAGTTACTTTCTGCTTGAAATGAAACTGGATAGAAGGTTAGAAAGCTTTGAAAATCAATTAAATTGTACGTAATCTTGATTGAACGACTGTCCGATTTTTTTTGCCTTGAAAGATTTACCTTATAATTTTGTATCTCCATTAAATCTCAATTTATAGGCTCTACTCTGCTTTCATTTTCAGTTTTTATGGAATCTACTATCGTTTGATCGAATTTTAGCTTCTCTGGTTTCTTTTACAATTAATCACTTACTCGGTGAGATTTTGATTCACGTATTTAAATATTAAGTTTCCTTTATATAACTTAGTGTCTCTTGAGATAAGGTGAGCAAACCCTGAAGCTTTAAAAGCTATTAATAAACTGAACTTATCTAGATTGAGATGCGGAAGATTGTATCAGATTTTACAATAAATAATGATGTGATTCTTTTATTTAGATATTTTTTAATGAAAAGATATGGATGACTGAAAACAAACCGATGAATATTTTTTGTTTTCCATTTCTGTTATATCTAACAATAAATGCTATGCATTGTTATTTACATTTTTATGACGATGTTCTACATTTCGAGTCTACGTAGTGGATTTTTATAATGTTATTTATTCATATTGGAGAGAGAATATGTTTTATAAAAACTCAATAAATAATTTATTATAACTGATAAGTTAAGTTGAACTGTTTTCCGCTTTGAAGAAAAAATAAACGCACGTTTGGAAATAGAAAAATATTCTTTCAAAAAATTTTCAAATAATATCTGTCACTTTTAATAAAGTGAAAAAAACTTATTATTTCAGTACTTGTTTTACATATAGTTCGTATTAGAATCGTATTATGAATTACAATTAGTATTATGAATATAGTACATATCATATCAAATCCATTAAAGCATGTTGAATAATTTTAATTTCATATGTATGCTTCAAAAAATATATGAGCATTAAAATCAAAATTTATAAAATTTGTTATAAATTATAAAAACAACAGTTTTAATAGCGTATACAAGAAATATAATTATTTTCGTCTAAAATTAAAATTTATTTTTGAGATTTTCAAAATGTATGCTTTATTTTATATGGAATTAACAACCAACTCATGAAACCTTGTTATATTTTTGAACATTTATTTTTTGTTAACTTGATTTTTTTGTTTAAAAATATGTCAAACTAACTTTATCGTAAAAATAACGTTAATTAATGTTCATTTATGTTTTATACGGAAATTAATTAAATTAATGAGAGTGCATTGGAAGAAATATATTTTTTTAGAAAATAAATATCTTGATAAAGTTAAATAGATTTATAAATCTACAATGTATATTCCAAATTTTGATACATGATTTTTCATTAATTTGATGATTGTTATTTAAATTTATTAAGAATATATAGAATTGCATTTTATATTTGATGACTGTGTGATGATAATTGAGATTAATTTGACAATTATTTTATTTGACTGATTTGATTTATTAATGTGATTCCTTATTAAGCTTGTTTGCTTAAATAAATGTGGCCAATTAATTTTTACCGTAAAAAATTACTTTTAAGCTTACGTGCTTCATAAATATATTTTTATATTAAACATTATACCTTTTTAAAAATAAAAAATAATAATCTCTTTTTCATAGGCTTTACCCTCTTGTAAGCCAAAATCTCCTTATCGAAAATTCGATATGTAAATTTTCAACAGCCATCTCCACTGAACTAACCCTCTTTCATCTACTTAAAGTTAAAATATGGGTCTAGAAAGATATTTGCATTAAAAGCTTTCAAACTTCAAACATTTCCTTTTACTGCCTTGGTTAACCATGGCAGTAATATCGTACTTCCTTTCAAAATAGTTCTGGAATTTCTATGGATGGAAAATTTAAAAGAAACATCCATATCTTGGATCAGATCAATGGAAAGGTTTCCAAACACCTATACATTTACATTCTTAAAGTTAAATAAAGAGAGAAACATCAAACAAGTATTTTTCTCTAAGAGAAGTGTTCATTATTGTAATAATAAATGCTTCACATACTCAAATTTTATAACAGCACTTATATATTATGAAGATTCTTATTTGGATGAAAGTTTACACATCCTTAATACAGTTGATTGTGGATGTCCAGGACAGTGGACTTATTAGTAGACTAGCAAGACGTAATATTTGTTAGTAGACTAGCAGTTCTAACGCTGACAACGCAGTTTGCATATGGTATTCATCATTTAAATACCTTTTTGTTTAACAGTGAACTTATCCATGTTATCCATGATACTCTTAAAACCCAGGAATTCATTAAATATATTTTACATCCAAATCTGTTACCCTTACTTTCGGGGATTAATGTTAAATAATATAGTCTTCTCTTGATTCTTATCTTATTCATAAATGTCCTTCTTTTTCGTCAATCATTTATAATGATTGCCTTGTTGCTGTCAAACACCAAATGGATTACCAAATCTCTTCCCAATATTGCATGTCTGAGATCGGATGAACAAGTGCCTTGAACTGCATCATGACCTTTCCGATCAGATTCGATAATTGGAGAGAGTCTGATTAGTGCGTAGAGTAGTTCATTCATTAATTCTACAAATAGCCGAATAATGGGTTTCTTAAGGGCCGCAGAAGGGCAAAGACTTCAGTTATTACTTCATTACGTATAATTGTATCTCCTAAATAAAAATTTTAATCAGAAATATTATTCGTTTCTTTTAAATCATATTCCTATCAATTTTTGTCTTAATAGATAATTACATCTTGATATGCCTCTTTTGTCTTAGAAAATATGTTAACCCAATTATGAAATATTATTTTTGTCTTATAAAGGAATACTGAAAATAAGCAGTATTGTTATCATCTTGGATCATGAACTATGTTGATATGTTCATTAAATTTCAATGAAGATTATTTTGTATCACAATAGCCAATCAATACTCTTGTTATTAAAGTTGGATGTATTGGAACAAAACAAACCTACATTTAGAATTTATGAAAATCACTATATATGATTGTGATTTATAGTATATGTTGATCATTTTCTGTTCGAAAAGACATTTACAAAATCTAGCTGTTAATAACTGTTCATAATGGAATATAATCATTTCCACATAATTTACTTTCAGATTACTTCTTCAATTGTGATACGAAGTAATTTTTGACATGTACATTAAGTATTTAGCTATTAGTCTAAAATAAAATGTTTCTGTCTCCCCCAAAATTTGACACCTAGAGAGGTTTTCAGAAATTAAGGAAATATAGCAAAAACATTAAATTAAACAGTGCTTCACGAAAGAAGAACATTAAACTCCTTTTCTGGCTTTTAAAATACAGAAAATGAAAGGATACCCGTAAATATTGTATCTGAATTCAATATGTGATCAACTGTAGTATGATGTATCATGACTTCTATCATGCACATTCTAATTTTACATAGGCTTGATAATGATGAGTTGGGATCAAAATGATGCTTTTTAATTAAGTTGGAGATGAAACTTTTACCAGCTGAACCTCACACTATTCACTGGGATTCCCCTATT
This sequence comes from Caerostris extrusa, assembly GCA_021605095.1. Taxonomy (NCBI): domain Eukaryota; kingdom Metazoa; phylum Arthropoda; class Arachnida; order Araneae; family Araneidae; genus Caerostris; species Caerostris extrusa. The sequence continues at coordinate 8,858 of BPLR01016536.1, forward strand.
CATTCGTTACGTTATTCGTTGAAATTTAATGAAATTTGGCAAAAATTAATAAAGAAAAAGTTCTTCCCAAATTAAGCACAAAAGAAATAATAGACTAATTGTTTTGCCTTAGAAAATACAGAAATGGAAATATATCCTAAAGTATTTGAGATTAATATTTAAGCAGTTAAAATGTGTAATACGATCACCTCTAATAGCTACACGGGCATAACAACGATGTTCTATGCTCAAAAAAGATGTTTATTAATTCAGTTGGCACCCAAAGGTATTTCTGTGTAAAGACAATATGAAGACTAAAACGCTGTATTTACTATTTGAAGTGCCATTTCATTAGACAGCTAAACTCTTTGCTCGTTATTCCTGTACCTTCCAGTCAATTGTATTTATCTTCATTTCATTAGCTTAATTTCAATATTATATTGCTTGTAAATCTTGGCAATAATTTCTATTGATTGCCTTCATGTTGGTTAAAACAATCAAATCACCAGATATCTTATTTAAGTCACCAGATTTCTCTTATTTAACATGTATGGGGTTTGATGATCAGTAACTTGAACTGTATCTTGATCTCTCCCATATATTTCGATAATTGAAGAGCGCGTGTGACAATATTCAAATCACATTGAGTCGTCCCCCAACTGTATGAAATAATGCCTAATTGTTACAATATTTTGCATTATGCAATAAGAACTTAGAGATCCAAAGATCAAGGACAGGTTGAGGTTAAGGGACTGTTTGGGATATTTCTTTGGAACATCCTAAGAATACTCAATCGAGTACAAATCTGAAGAGCATGTTGGTTAACCTATATATAACTTACTAATTATAATTCTCCACTAACCGAACTCATTGTGATCTTTTATTGTCATCATTTTGGATGAAGAAGTCACAAATTACACCTGTTTAATACGAAAAATTGGATAAAGAATGTCGTTTCTATGTAATTAATCAATAAAATTCCACTGAGTTGATACAAGTCAGTAAAACAGCCCAAAAATAGACCACTTTCATATACACACTGGACTTATCAAATTTGTCTCTTTTATGGATATAGTTGGGATAATTGAGGGTTTCTAGCTCTCGTCAAAGCAACAAATTTCCTGTCTTACTTTATAAATAAACTCGGAACTCATCGTAAAAGTACAAACCCCCATTGACTTACACTCTAATTAATCTGTGTGTGTACCCAATTAAGACATTCCTTCCGTGGTTTACTAAGAGGAATACACACAATGTTTGATGTCTTGCATGTAAATTCTTTAATGCAGCCATTTGTTTGCAAATGAATTGATCATCAGCCTTCCAGTGGCTGCTATGAGAGAAGATGTGGGGTGAGTTGTTGTAGTGGTTCTGTGGCTCCTTGCAGTTAAGTGTAAATAAAGTCATTCACTGGACTTATAGCTCTGGGATTGCCTTGCCTGCACTTTATACAAGCTGATTTTCTACTTAGAATAACATTACACAATTTATAAATTGTAGAAGGACTTATTTTCAACCATCTATTACATAGGAGGTTTGCAAATCCACTTTTATTTTTGTCCTATGACTCTCATTGTAATTTTTCAGATATTTAAAACGTGGCTGTTACATATTTTTTTTTACTTCCAGTACTGCAGATGATGTTAAAGACTATTTTTGGCCAAGTTTCCAACGAAGTTAAACGATTGCAACTTTACTAATGTGTATGCTATGTTTTGATGCAGCATCATTTTACTCACATTGTGGATTTTTTATGAAATTTTTTTTTTTTTTTGGCTGTGTAGTCCAGTTTTTCTTAAATTTCGAAATTCGTAACAATGGTTTGGTTTGTACCAAATAATGAACTTTTTATATCATTTGCAGTCAAAAATACTCACTGTACATTACGTGTTTTAACAAACGGCACTAAAACTATTATAAAATTCATTCATTATTATCATATTCATCGATCAAGAAATTATTATTGGTCGATGCATCGAAAAGTATGATGCACTAGTAATTATGTGTCTGATTGCAAAAGAATTTTGCAATTAATGTGCCTGTAGCCTTTTTACGGAGATAAAAAAATCTCCTGTCTGTTAATGGTAGTTTTGAAATAAATATTTTCGAATTTATGAAGCCGTTACTTTAATTAACAGAACGGAAAACATTATTTTCATATTTAAATAATAATATTTTATTTCGTAGCTGTACGATACTCTGTTTAGCAAAATGTAAGCAATTTTAATGAAGTAAAGTCACAAAAATATATTACAAATTTATTTGGGTTTTTCTACGCTTTATCACATTTTTTATTTATCTAACGAACCTTAAAATTCGTTAATTGGCATCAGCTAACTGAGTTAAGTGGGGAAACGAACAAATACAAAGATTTTTCTTTTTAATTTTTTTTTTTTTATTTTAACGCATATTTTTTTGTTTTCCTTCCAATTATTTTGTATAAAAACATGTGATCTGCAAGAATAGCTGACATAATTGTTAGATAAATTTATTCAACAGTCCATTTATTTGCTAATGAATTTTTAGCATTCTTTTTAGATAGGAAGAATTTTCCTCATCAATAATTAAATTGGTTTAACGTTTTTGAAAATAATCGGAAAATAACTTTTTCACATTTTTTTTTTTGATAGAAAATTTAAAAATATTTAATTGTGAAAAATTTTTGAAGAAATTGAAAAAGTATGATTATTTAATTTTTCAGACTAGTAATTTTTGTAAAATGCTGTGAAACATAATGAAAGAAAAGTAATACAAATGATTTATTTTATGGTGTTTGAAAAATAAGCAAATAATTATTAATTTTTTGACTTTGTTAATGCAAAATAACAAAATAATAAACTGTAGGATCTGAAAGAATTTAGTTAGTTTTATTATATAGTAGACGTTTATTTTAGAATAAAGTATTAAGTAGACGGAGTCCTGATTGTTGATTGACTAACCCTCTGGCGCTCGGTGACATAGGTTTCGGGCTCGAAGTATTTCGGGCGTTATCGTGGATCACTGTATTGGTTCATAATTCACTTTAAGCTGTAGTTCCCTGTCTAATATGACTGTTGAATGCAGGGATGACACTAAACCCTGTAAAAAATGAAATTATCTCCTGTCTCATCTCCTAGTAACAGGGATTTAGTTAGTAAGTAGATGACACTATTAGAATTTATTTAATATATGGTAATATTAGTATAAAATCCTTAATAAGATATTTTATCACCATTCCCAAAAATTTCTCTTGAAACGTGTTTTTTGAAAGGTTAGGGCTAACTAAAAATCATATGGATTTAATACTAGTAGCGCCATCTATGTGTCAGCCTACGAACATTTCAGACCTCCCGTTACTTTTCGTTTTAAAGAAATTTTTGATTTGAATTTTGTTTTAATTTCTTCAATATATTATTATATTTTTCGTGCAATGTATAATAAATATACAAGCGGATAAATTGTACGTCGTTGCTTATCTTTTCCTATGAAAAAGCTTAAATTAAAATAAATCTAAAGAAAACAAACCTGATGATATAGTCTAAAAATTATGTAATCGAATTGCTTTTTTTTTTTTGTTTTAAATTTTGAATACTACACTTCTTGCATCAACTTTACTTCTTGCATCACTTTAGATGGTTTTATGATGCATGCTAATCAAGTTTCTGCAATGGGATATTTCTGAAATAAGCTTTTTACTATGAAGTAATTTTAAATGAAGCTTCTGTTATTTTTGGTTGCTATTTGTTAAATTTCATAGCTGAATTCATGCTGGTTGTGCTATTTTAGATAATTAACATACAGTACATGTTAATTTTAAAAAAAACTTTTTTTCTTGGTACAGACTACTGATGAATTTAAAGTTTTCTGATACATTTTTATTATTTTAAATTTTATTTTCATATTAAGTTCAATTAGTATTTTTGTTCAATTAATCTGCTTATAATAGTTTTTATGATACATAAAATGAAAAAAATTATTGAAACTATGTTCATCATAAAAACACAAAAAAAAAATGTATGAAATTGAAATAATCTCTATTAAGTAACAATGGATTTAAAAATATAAAAAAATTCCACCAGAAGTAATCATTTATTTTTTTCTCTTTTAATTCATTGTTTAAATACGTGCATATGCCTTATCTGAGTAATTTGATGTTAAATTAAGTACTACATTTAATTCAAGAAATCCTTCTTACATCTTTAATTATTATTGTAGCACATATTTATTTGTAAAATAAAAATTTTTAAACTTAAAAAATTCGTTTGTTTAAATTTAAGTAATTAATAATTGTGTGTATCAGAATTAAAATAATAAATTGTTAAATTAGTTAAGTTGTTTAATGTTTTCATCGTAAATTTAAAATTAATAATAATAAATTAAGAAATAATAATATTTGAAGGAAATTTACAAAATACTTTTTTTAAACATTACAGATTTCAGAAAAGTTTGTGAAGACCTATATTTAAACATCTTATGTGTTTGATTCAAATACTGCTTCCTGTTCAATAATGCAGCTTTTGAAATTTTCCGTTGCGAATAAAAAATAAAAACTTGTTACATTTCACGGTTACTACATTTCACATTATATTTTAGTTAAACAGTTATTCAAAAAATATAATTTCAAATTGAATGATGCTTTTAATAATCTCTATCCTTATGTTTTGCTACGATTTTGTGATCTTATTCTTTGTGATTCTTTTAATATTAAGATTAACTTTAATATAATTAAGACTAACTTTTTATTTAATTAGCTTTCTTCCTAATATTATGACTGTTTTATACTTTTCAAATGTAAGTTCAAGTATATTTTAAGGATTCATTTGCCTGATAATAATTTTAATTTTAAATTTTACGCTGCAAACATATTATCTAATTAACATCATTTCTTGGTAGAGTTAAAATATTTAAATCAATCACTACAGACAAGTTATTTTACCAGCCTAAACTAGCTTAAAAGACTGAATCGTTGAATAGTTTGGTTCAGCATGTGATTTAGATATGTTTCAAAATTTAAAACTGTTTAAAATAGATAAAAAAAAAGTAACATAAAAAAAATTCCATATGCATTGATTCAATACTTTTAATTAAATTTAAAAATTGATTATTTTCATAATTTTTGTGATTATAAAATATAAAATTACGTACATCCCATTACGATGAAGATTTTTTGAATTAATAAGCTTTCATGTCAATTGTACAAGATGTGCACAATTCTTTTTGCCATTTGTGCATGAATGTACACAATAGTAATTGTCAATGTGTACAAATATATCCTGCTGAAATTTTTATAAGTACAATCTTGTGCTTTGTTATACAAAAATCTGAAAAATCTTTAATCACATGTTTATTTAATGGTTTAAACATGACAATACATCCATAAAGCTTTATACACAAATATCAAGTAAATGTCAAAAACATACAAATATTTTTAAGACATGATTCAATGAATACATTTTCATGGATTTATAACACTTTACCATACATAAATCCAGAACGTATAAAACAGTGCTTCTTGTAATGATATCGTGAATACTTCAGCAATATATAAACTGTCTGATCAATCCTCAAACTTCACGCTTTCATTGGACGTTTCTTTAAATACCTCTTTAATACTCTTCGCTTTTCACTAGCTATTACTAACACTCTCTGATCTATAAAAGGAAAGAGAACATAAATTAGTCTTACTAAATAGAAACTGGATCTTTATGACAATGTTTTCGTAAAAATGCAAATGAGAGATATTTGGGAAGTTTTGATCGAAATAATAACACAGAAAGAAAAAAAACATATGTTCCTTCAAGAATGTTGTCAATTAAATAAAAACCCCAGAGCTAAAATCTAATAAACTGATAGCATAAATTTGAATAGGTTTTATCGTAAAATGTTACCCAACCTTTTCATCTATCTTAAATGCAAATTACTTGACATAAAGGCATTGGAAATAATAATGGTATAAAAGAAAGTCTTTTGTTATGACATAGTCAGTGTGTCAGTGTGTAAATGTGGCTCCGGGCTCTAGATATTCTACTGTATGTTGTAAAAAGGATATCGATAATTGATCTAGAAAACAAAATAGAGGTGGCTTTCTTAATTATTGAATTTAAATAACATAAAGTTAATAAAACATGCATAATTCAATAATTTTACCAGACATACATAACTTAGATTAAAATAGTAATAGTATTGAAGAAAGTTATTGTTATCGTATAATCAGCGTTTATTTTTTAAATATGGCTTCAAGTTTGATAATTCTACTTTGCAAATAGGAATCTCTACAAATAATTTATGAAGTAAAAAGTAAATAAAAATAATTGTTATTATAAATTATTTCTGTAAAATAAATATTTCATGCTTAGTTTAGTGTTTAAGGTAAAAGTTTATTATGCGAATGTATTTTTTGTTATCCCTGACAAATAAAAAGAAAATATTTGTGCCATAGTGTAAAAGATAAATTTGATTTGAATAAATCAATCGTTCGTTAAAATTTCAATCTCTACAGGAAATAATTTTTTTATCCTTGAAAAATGATATTTTTATATTTTCTTTCGCATATACAGAAATTTATTTAAATTAACTTGATGCATATAAATAAGATTCTAATTCAAATACGGTTGGAAAAAAATTAAAACTAATTACAAAGAAATTCATAACTACAAAAAAAAATCCAGTAAGAAATTTAACAGCAAATATTAAATAAAACTTCGAAAATAGTTGTTATTAACTTATAAATTTTCAGGTATTGTATAAAAAATATATCTATTACTTATTACACATATTTTTAAAATAATTAAAAATCAATGTGCTATCTATCTCTATCTATAAGTAATTAAATGATGCTTTCTTATTTAATATATTTTTGAAGTATAGTTTATTCTAGTTAAAAAGCATAATATTATTCTATCATGTAGAAATTTTATATAAAATCCATTTACTCCATATATTTTCAGTTATGTTCTGTAAAAGAAAACTTCTTTATATTTCGCATAATGCATATGAAGTTTAAAGCAAAGATTCAAAATTTCTAAACATTTAGAGTAATGAAGGTAATATTCAATAACTTTATACTAAAAAATAATAAGACTTGTCTGATACCATTCTATAGATTATCTAACATTATTTTTGCATTTTATAAGAAGATATATATGGTTATATTTAAATAATGATGCAAATAACACAAAAACTATTCAGTTATTTATATGATTTTCAAATGCATTCACCCAAAGTATTTTTTTATCTTTTGAGAAAAAAAAAATCATGCTGCTTTATGAAGTAATAAAAAATAATCGTGGATTGTTAGAATGTCATTATTTCTTCAGCGAAAAAAAAAACTATTTATCTTTCGCAATTTCCAATCCCTGCCAACGTTATTTGTTCAAACTACTTGTTTTGTTAGATTCCGTTCTCATTATCCGCTGGTAAATGGTTCTCTCATATCCATCCTTCCTTTTGCTTTATTAATTTTCGTTTTCCATGATAAAGTGGTTCATTTTTCTGTACCACTTTCAATTCTGAAAGACATACTTTTCTTGTTGAGTATGGCTACAGGAAGCAATAGAAAATCAGTGAGTTGTGCATAAAAAATTGCAATTCTCTAAAAAAGGGTGCCAGAACTAATTTGGATCATTTGCATGCTTATTTGGAAGACATAAATCCGTTACTTATTTAACCGTTCAACTTGAAAGTTCCACAAATGGTTGCTCCATAAATTTTCCAAACCAACATATGGCAATTAATATTCGTTATAAGGCTCATTAAAAAAGTTCCTAATTGATTTTGGAGATCAACTCTTTTTCTAAGTTGTGTACATGAGTTATCTAGACAGCAAAGTGCGAAAGAAAGGGAGAAAAAGTAACCCACCGGCGTTAAACTTTCTTAAAGGAAGTTTAACGTTCAGACTCGGCATGGACATAATTAATTTTCACCAGCAATTAGCGTGGTCTCAAGAGTCATCGATGTAAGATCGCGGAATACTTAATCATGGCTGCGATTAATAATCGCAAAGATCATTAACGAATTGGGAATAAGCAAATTGTTACCGCTGTAAAACGAAGAAATTTCTTATCGCATTTAATATTAGCGATAATTCGGAAAAGACTAATAAATGTACCTGCATGGGCTTAAGAAAAAGGAATCTTATCATTAATGTGCAGTGTTCAATAATTAAAAAAAATTAATTTCCCTCCTTTGTTCTGTAAGATTTATTCTTTGACAACTAGTTTCTTCCAATATTTGGTGTGGTTTAATTACAATTTTTCGTCCTTTACCTTTTGAAAGATGTCATATTCGTTTCGCTCATAGAAAATCAGCTAATGAAGTTAACTGTTTGAACTTATTAGAAAAAGAAACCTGTGATTAAACTTGTTAGTCGTTATCTTCAGTTATTTTAATTTTGCTTCGAAATTATTTTGGGGAATTGACACGTTCAATCACTTTATGGAGAATGGTCAGGAACTACAGTCAATAATCAAATTTGTTTAATTAGTGCGCGGTAAAGTTTAATTTTATGAGAAATTATTTAATATAAATTTATATTAATGTATAAACATTAAAATGAACTGATTTGCTTTATGAAATTGTTAAGATTAAAATTAAAAAAAAAAATCTTTGAATATGAATTAGATTAATAATTCTTAAATAAATAATTCATTATTGAAATAAAAATATTTTTATTGAATGTTTTATAGTTTTGAGCAATGTTTAATGTAATTTATTTATCTATATACTCATATTTGGCTTACCTTAATATGATATAAACACTCAAAATGTTTATTAACCTTAAATTAAAATGTAATGCCAATAGACCTAGAAAATAAATGAATAATGCACAGATTAAATTACAGTAATAATATCAATTCAATGAAAGATTTTATAAAAAAATTTGAATACTAAATTTAGAAATAATTTTGATTATTTTTTTAATAATTTTTAGAAATTTCAAATTATTTTTCCTAAAAGTTTGGCAATACAAATAATTATTGAATTAATAATTGCTTTTATAAATAACAGTTGCCAAATAATTTATTCCATCTATTCCTGCTTCTGCTGTTAAATCTATACTTTAAGAAATTTGAATTTATTGTTCTACACATATATAAGATATAAAAATGATTAAAGCATCTGACAAACTGCATATTGTTGGAATGTTTTCTTTGTACGAATATTCTATGTCAAATAGAATTACCGTAAAAGGCGTTCAAAAGATTAGAAAGGCAAACTTAATTGCTTTTTATACCCACATTTTGAAAGAAATTGTTTTATTTTTGTAATCTGATAAAGCTGCGTCTTTTTTAATAACATTGCATATTGGATGACATAACATTTAATAAAAATTGAATAACGTAACATTTATGGTAAATCTGGGAACATTATTGTTTTTATAGGGCAAAAACATTTATTTTACTTAAGCAAAAATATTATGTTCAACGAATCAAAATTTTCTTCTATTTCAATTTTTCAAGATTTTCGAATATCATATTATATGACATTCTGTATTTATCTTGTTTTTAATACTGGCTAATGATGTAGACGTAATTTATTGTTTAGTGTTTTAAGACTGACAAATAGTAGAGATAAATGATTATAAATGAACTTAGTTAATCAATATACTCACATTTATTTTATTTTCTATTATTAACCATATTAAATCAGTATAAAAACTTGTTTAATGTATATAAAAATATGAAAAAATCAGAAATATGAAATTTTAATTAAATATGAAAAAATTTAATGTTTTTTGTAATAAATGTAATTATGCTCGTGATTGCCCTCTAGAAATCTGAAAAAAGGGACTTTGAATAATTTATATAATTCAAGACTAAACCATTTAGAAGTATAATTGTAACTAATTAATACAATTAACAAAGATAACAAAGCGAATAAATGAATAAAAAAATTATCAAATATCTGATGTTATTAAATTTTTAATTGTACGCATATTGTTTAAAGATGCATTTAAAAGTCATTTACAATTTTCTGAGTAAAAAAACAAATTTAGAGAAAATATATTTTTTTAAATTGTCTTTATAAAATAAATAATTTGCAAAACGACGCACAATTCTATAGGTAATAGTCAAAATAGGAGAAAGCACAAAAAGTTGAAAAGAGCAGCAATTTTCAAGGTATTTATTATTGTATATTTTGTTAATTATTGAACTGCCTTACTTTTATTAGTAAAACTACTCTCTTTAGAAACAAAAATACTTTTTTCCACTTTTATTAGTTATCGTAAAACTTAAAAGAAGTAAAGTTTTAAAACTATTTTAGGAAAACTGAAAGAGAAAACCGATAGAAAAAGGGTTAAAACTATGATGAGATACGCAGGCAAATCTTTTTTGTTTAAGAAATAAGTTTTGTATTATGGTTTATTCAACTTTTTATTTTGCCGTATCCCTATGATGTGTAAACTTTTGATATTCCTTACACAAACCTCGGCTTGTTTAAGACATTATAGAATCAATATTTTCCTAAAAAAAGTATTCTGCTGAATATATGGTACCCTGCTGTATATATTAATATTTTAAAATTGACCAGCAAAAGTGACACCATTACAAGCGCCATAGAAAACCACAAGAACTTCTGCATGGCAAATGTTTGGCAATTTATATTTTTCATAAAAATACCTGCTTTGCATGTATTGAATTTCTGTGGAATGTCTTAACTTCTTCAAGAACTCCAACACACATACATATATTTATTTTGTCTTTAAATTAAAATTATTTTTAAGTAAAAAAAAATAAAATATGCCAGATAACTATTTACAACAAAATCTCTCCATAATGGATATATAAAATTCATCACATGCCAATGCTGATAATATTGTAATAATAAAATGAAGGTAGCTCTCAAAAATTTGGTGAAATCTCATGACAATAATTGCTCATGAGAAACTCGCTACATTACAAATTATATTCAACAATTTATTGGACATTATTCTTTGCATAATTACTATCTTTATAAGGGTTTTTGATCAACTGAATTACTGTATATATTACCAAGCTTTAGCGATTTGGAAACAATTTTTCCAAAATCGCCCAAACTCATTAAAAAAATATTTCGGCAAATCGTAGTCTGTTGAATTTATGGTACCATGATGTATATATTAATATATGGACATTAACAGGAAAGTGATAAGCTCCCATTTCATGGAAAGATCACAAGCATTATGAGAACATATTTTTTAATTTCTTAAAATATATAATGTTTTCTCTGCCCCATTTATTGCTTAAAATGCAACAGGGCAACTGCCAAGAAACCTGTCAACAATTTACACAATTGTAATTTAGACTGTTTGTTACAATTGACATTAAAATAATTATTCCAATTGTAAGTTACATTAAACAAATAGATGTCTTTTTGTTTTATTCATGTATTTAGCAGATTTAATTTTAACTTATATCAATTAATCCTTTCTAACAAAAATAATAGTCGGTAAAGAGTATTTTAGTGTGAATTGAATTACAACATACGTTAGGGACAGTAAATTAACCTAACCAATCAAGAAAATAAATATCCTTTTGTAATCAACTTACTCTGCAGGGAAGGATGGAATGCAATTGCTCCAAGGATTTGCTACTTGCAGTGTCTGGTCCGAATGGATCTGGAATCTCGCAGAATATGGTCGGGGCTTCCACGAAAGTAACAGTTTTATTTTGGGTTTTGAAGTTTTTGTAAGCTCGGTTTCAGCTGTTCCACTCAGCTGCCTCTTGATGTTGCTGGTTTCCACAAGTCACGATGGGTTGCTCTTTGTAAGCTTGGATGGTCTCGAAAACGTGTAGAATGAGTGATGAGGGAGCGTCCTTTACCAAGTACGGTTTTCTTGAAGTTTCATATTTATTAAGTAAAGAGGTATATTTTTAAAAAATATGTTAATAGTTAATATAAAGGACTCAAGTATTTATAGAATAAGAAATATTAATGTTAATGTCTTTCTAATCATGTTTGAAATGATTTTATAGTCCTGTGACAAAAACAAAGAGTTTCACTTTTTTTAAATACTTTCTTAATATTGTTTTGCCTTAGTCTTTATTTATGATAAACTTTATTTATAATAGCAGAAACCATAACGTAAACTCCTACATGCTCACACCAATTTATATACTTTCATACAAATTCATCATATTCTTATAAAATATTTTATTAAATTTCACATAAAAATTAAATTTATGGGGTCTTTTAAAATATAAATAAAACATCCGATTTATTTAAAAAGGGAATTCAGATAAAATAGACTTTTTTTCTTTGTAAAAAGTGAAACCTGATTTATATTTAATTATACATTTCTAACTCCTTAATAAATATATTCTTCAGACATTTATGTGTCAAGAAAAACGGTTCTTTCTAAAAAATACTTTTAGCATTATTTAAGTGTTTTAATGTTCTTAAAAGCGTCTTCGAAAAATATTAGTAAATAATTTTACTGTCAGTGTGTAAAACTATTCCCTGAAAATTTCAGCTTTTCTTTTAAGTAGGCAAAATGCAAATGAGAATTATTTTTAATCATACTGGAACGAAATTCCGTTTTTCTGTACTCGAGAGCGAAAATAAGTTGGAATTAAGCAGTGTAAGCTTCAAAAAAAAAAAAAAAAAGATAAATAGAAAATCTCCATTCTTGGATCACGAAAAAAAAAAAAAGCAAGTAAAAGGAAAAAATAATAATAAAGAACGGAAGTAAATTAAATTAATCTAAGGAATTGGTAAAAGAAAGTTTATTTATTATTCCCCTCATGTGTAAAAAAATCTTAATTTTGTATGTTGCAAAAGCCACAAAAAGCAAATGGTAGCTTCGCAGTTAGTTGATTTACTCAACTGAAAGATAAATATTTATTAAAAAGTGGTTTCCACTCAAACAATGAGTAGTTTGGAGTAAAAATAATGTCAACAGGCCTTTTAGGAAAATTCCAGGAAGAGTTGTGGTGGAACTGAAGTTTTTAAAAAATATAAATTAAGCCATCCCTCAAAGTTAGTAGCGTAAAAAGCATTTAAGAAAAAGGCAAAAACTGCAAATGAAATTAACAAGATAAAGTTTTAAAGTAGCTGTTTTTTTGTCCATGATGTAGCTATTTGTATTTAAAAATATTATAATAAATCAATATTTTAACGTTGAATATATCGCTACAAATTTGGTACATAAGCGCATAAAAGTATTATAAATAATTATATAAAATGAAAAATATTTATTTATTCATTTTGGAGTAACTTTTCTGATTTTCAAATTATTTGCAATTACGTTTTTATTTAATGAATCTCAATTTTTTTATTTAATGAATCCAATTTCTTTTCATTTAATAAATCAAATTTTTAAATTTAAATAATTTCATTTTTTTATTTAATGAATTGCAATTTTTTATTTAATGAATCCCATTTTTTTATAATTTAATGAATTCTAATTTCTTTTATTTAATAAATCCCATTTTTTTTATTTAATGAATCGAAATTTAAAAAAAAAAAAAAAAGAAAAAAATGTAACAAAATATATATATATTTTCATTTTCTTCTGTTAATATTAATCGTTTTTATTTTGAAAAATAAGTCGCAAATTCAATTCTAAAGCTATTTACATTAGAAAAAGATAAATTTTATAGAAATATTTTAAATTGGTGAAATTTTAAATATTCATTCATCTGTTAGAAAACTTTTGAAGTTGTAAATTTTATATTTAAATCATTTTATAACTGAAATACCAGAAAAAGACTGAATAAAATTTATATCAAATAAAGCAGAATGGTTACGTAAAAAAAAAAATGTATAATATTTCAGTGAGGCAGTTATTATTTCAGTTATTTTAACATGCGATAATTATTTTTCTATTTAATTGGTAGTCTACTTTCAAAAAAAAAAAAAAAAAATTCCAACGAATTCTAATTTGGAGTTTTTGATTTAAAAAAAAAAAAATCTTTTTTTCCTTGCGTCAAAATTCATATTTTTTTTTTATCTTTCTAACACAACAAAAAAAAAAAGAAAAAATAATTTTTTTTTATCTGGAACTATGATCTAATATTCTATAACTTAGATAAATGCTATAAATTTCTACAATTTCAACTGATTTGTTGATTTCTTTCAACTTTAATTTTGATTATGCTTGAAACATTTAACATGAATGTGTGAGATTTTAATTACCATGTAATATGTTTATTAATATATAATATAGTATAATGTGAATATTATGAAACAATGAATTTATAAAATATATTATTGAAAAAATCAGGAAATAATGTAGTGTAGTGCATTTAAAATGAATTATATTTTCAAAATAATTGTTTATTCGTTATATTCAAATATTTCTTCGGTTATTAGTAATATTGTATGGGAAAGCTCTGTATGCACAAGTTTTTCAAATTTATTTTTCAGCCGTAAATTTTTAAAATGTACACGGTGCATTGTGAGTTTTAACATATTTATTTAATAATAATCATAATTTTATTGTAATTTAATTTATCAACATGTATAGTAATAACTAAATATGGATTCAAATAATAATCTAATTAAATCCCAAAACAATTTTGAAATAATATTTCAGTTAAAATTAAATTTATTACAATTTGGAAGGATTTAATTATATAGCTGGAATAGAAAAAAATGCAGTATAGAGAATCACATCAACGGCATCAACAGCGGCTGTTTCAACATGCCTTGCTCCCATTCGCTGAAAAGCAAATGACATTGATCAGGAAGTTGCAGGATTACCACTCCTGCATCCTATCCATATTTTTAAACTATAATCAAGCTGGTATTCGAACATACATAGTTCTCTTCGACAATTGATGGGAATTTCTATAAGGATGGCTCCAAATAAGTGCTCAGAAGATCAAAAGTAAAAATTTCATCACTTCAGAATTGTAAAATTTCAGATTGAAAGGGTAAATTAAGCTCGCAAAACTTTGTATTTTAAGCAGAGTAATATTAATATATATATAAAGAAATATAGAGCAAAATATCTAAACATATATAAAGCATATTTATAATGCAATTCCCAAATTTCTAAACAGAACGTGTAACATATGGTTTGATAGCCTGTCTGGATTAATAACCATCTTAAACCCTCCTACACCACATCCACTAGCTAGCCAAACCTGTATTCTCATCATTTCAATAAATATATTAAATCATGACGGACCATGATGAACATCTCTGTAATGGAGCAGTTGATGGCATATAAGGCCATAAATGTTATATAGAGCAAGGCATATCTAGAGGTAAACTAATATAAGCAAAAAGTTTTTCTCGGAATGGAAATGCTTATTAAATTATCACCTCTTTTCAAAATAACCAAAAAAAGTGAGATGAAGGTTTAACTGATCAACCTGTTTACTAAACTTTTGAAAAAAAGTGTTATCATCTTCTGCTAGATGGACTAAGGAATCTCAGTTTCCAATAAAATACAGTATATTTCCTTCTTATCTAGAATGACTCCACTTAAGAGTCTCAAACTTTTGTACCTGCGGATATTAGGGTAATTCTCTCCATTCTTTTTAACTCCTTTATTACATTATCATGGCATATG
Source organism: Caerostris extrusa (assembly GCA_021605095.1). Classification (NCBI taxonomy): domain Eukaryota; kingdom Metazoa; phylum Arthropoda; class Arachnida; order Araneae; family Araneidae; genus Caerostris; species Caerostris extrusa. The sequence goes on from BPLR01016536.1 coordinate 24,315, forward strand.
AAGAAACCATCCACAGACAATATTAATCTAATCAAGATTTATATTTTATGAAAGGAATTTCGATTCACAATCCAAGGTTGATTAATTTTATTTGTGAAAATAAATCTTTAATTATCCCAGACTAAGTCTGAAATTGTCACTTTAATCATTAGAAGAGGTTTCTCTGTCTTTTTTTTAGATTTTAGTTATATATTGTCTGTATGGGGAAGTTTGCATATTTAAGGTAATTTCATTTTATAAGATAATTTACTCGAATGTTCATATTATATGTGTGTATTGAAGGTAAATTGATTTTGTAAAAACATGTTATTTGATACCATATAAAAAATAACTTTTTAATTTGCACTTTTCCTAATATTTCTGTTTTATATGGAAGCTGATTATACAGTTATATATTTAGTTATGTACTTTTTAAATTCAACTTTAATTTATTTTTAATTCAAATCTGCAACTTTAAATTGAGCAAACAATTCATACTTCAATTGTTCATGCGTCCATGCTTCAATTGTTCGTATCTATTCAAAATCGAAACTTAATTAATTTTATTTACGAAAATCAAACTTCAATTATCAAGACTAAGTGTGAAATTGTCATTTTGTCAATTACAATTGTTTTTCACACTCTCTCTCTCTCTCTCTTTAGATTTTAAATATGTGTAGTCTGTATACAAAAATTTGCATATTTAAAAAAATATATTTAAAAATCATTTACTTGTGAGTACATAAAGATCATATGTGTGTGTGTATATTGAAGGTAATTTAATTTTATAAAAACTTGTTATTTTATATCATATGATAATCAATTTTCAATTTGCACTTTTCTAGTATTTCCGTTTTATGTGAAAACCAACTATTTAGTTATGAACTTTTCGTTTTTTAACTATTTCATTTCAACTTTAATTTATTCGAACCTTTTATGCAATTGCTTATGCCACAACTGTCTTCACTAACCTAATTCTTATATTTAATTTATTAGCAGTCATTCCCTTTTCTAATTATTCATTCTATGCATTTTTTTAAAAATTGATGAATACTTGAAAAAGTATTCATCAAATCTATTAAAATGCATAGAATGAATAAAAGAAAAGGCTAATAGTTAGAAACTGCTAATAAATTAAGATTTATATTTTGAAGAAGAATTATATTCTATTTCTCTCTTATTTATATATATTGTAATGTTCTGTACTGTGTTTATAAGAATTTCATACTATGATTATTATAAATATTATATTTTCATGTATTCTCTCAAAGTGAATTTTCACATTAATTTTTATTTTCTATTTAATCATTTGGGTTTTTAATTTTTTTTGTTATCTTCAACAAATTCAAAATTTACTCATAATCAGTAAGAAGAATTGCTACATATATGCTTATTTCAGATGTTTTAATCATAAATGCATATAATATTAGAAAAAATTATCCTTTTATCATGAGCTTTTGTGAAACTTGCAAAAAATAATACACTATCCTTTCTTATCAGAATTTTTACAATAATAATCTGCTGTGACAGCAACCAAGATACTGAAATATTTCCATCATGATTTTTAACAACCTTCTTACGTCTTTTTTCGCTCTCCTCAAAAGAGTTTCCCCTACCGCAAAGACGATGAGTGTAAGAAACTTTCATCGTTAATGTCTTCGAGTAGCTTCTTGCTAATGATCCCACCCATGGCCCGAATACAAGCCACTATCTTTCCGCAAAGAGCCTATTTAGCCGGAATAATTGACGCAGCCTTTCAGACAAACATGGAAGGAGCGATCTTCAAGACTTTTGAGAGAAAGAAAAATAACTTGTTCAACTTTTATCTGCTTATTTTTTATTTTGCTTCCCCCTTTTAATTCATTTAGACGGAAAGGGAGCATTTTGGGAAATTGAATTTGGAGAATGGGACGTTTGACACGTTTCGATGCACGCCTGCTTTGGAATCTGAAGGAAAATTTTTTACTTAGCGTCTAGTATTTTCCGAACAACATCGTTAAAGAACATTTCCTGAAGAGCTTTTTAGAAGAAGAATCCCAGATTTACTGTAAGTAGAGGAAATTTGAACGAAGGAGCGCAGTGGTTGGCTCTGCATCTATTAATATTTCAATACTTATTGCAGAAGTGAGTGGATAGACGAGGAATTTTATTCTTTCGATTAAATTTTATAGGGAGGTATTTAAATCCAGTAAGGTAACCGATGATAATCGATATAATAATATTTTTTTCAATGTATTTTAACCAGGATTTTCATGAAAAATGTGTTCTTTATAAAGCTTAAAAAATTTCTATAATGATTGGTAGTATAATCCTAAATATGGACATGACATATTATCTGAGATAATAAAAAATTGTAATGTTTTTCTGCATAACTCTAGTTAGATAAAATGATTCATAAATTAAAGTAAAAAAAAAAAAAAAAAAAAAAAAAACTTTACTGATCCAAATATTACAATTAAGTTCCTTCCGTGCTTTCTTTTTTCAAAAACTATTTTTATGATGCATTAAAAATTGTGTATGTTTATTATAATTAATAACAGAGAGGATTTTAAGGTATTATTATAAATGTCAAAATTAATTAACTTTGTAACCGTGCTTCCTCCTACACACTCTCCAAAGGCGCCCTCTGTGGCCTTCGAAGAAATGGTCAGTTGAACTCCAGACTTTCACCCGAAAGGAATTACAGCTCAACCACACTATTCTGTTGAAACATGTAGTTACAGTCACTCTTTCAGAGACGAAGTTTATTTCGCACACCCTGGTCGTAGCCGAGTATTAGGTTTTTCAGTTTAGAAGTGTATTCCTTCCACGAACCTGTAATTATATGTCTTTAAATGTGTTAAATATAATATGTGTTTAATTATATGTGTGGGGTTTTAGTGCGTTATGAATAAAGTTGTGGGTTTTCAACCTAGGCCTCAAGTGTCATACCAACCCCACTCAGTTACAATCCTGGTTGACTAACCTGCACATTACTACTATTTATTTAAATGGAATAAAAAAATTCCAGTATTATACATTTTTATGTGGAGAAAGGATAGTTTTAATTCATATTGAACTCACTTTTGCATAAAGGTATCAATATAAATTAATGACGCAGAAAGATTGACTATAATCTGATTGTGCACCCAAAATATGTGTGTAAAGAACGATACTGTTCCAGAGATGCGATCTTGAAAGTGTGGTTATTCGGGATTTTTTAAAATCTGGTTCTATTTTGTAAATACATATCATAGATATTATTATTTGGTCACATGGACACTCACGTAGAATACCCACATGTTCCTTAAACTAGTTTTCCTCAGATACAGGAACACAATATTAAAAACTCCTGTGTATATCGAACTGCATAACAATTACGTATATCCATGCATTTTTCGTCACATAACACAAAAAAAAAAATATAAATATTATATCTATGTATATCAAAATTTACATTAAATATCTTAATATAAATATTAACATATAACTATCATAATATACAAAATCATGTAATTAATGTTGATAGCAAACATTTATTAAATGGATTTTAAAAATATCTCTTTTGGTAAAAATAAATTAAAAAAAAAAAAATATAAGACATGTATTTAAATTTTTAAGGTTTTTTTAATTCTTGTGAAATTGCAAATGATAGATCTTTTCAATTATTTATTCTTAAGTTGTTTGAATTTGTAAATATACTTCATAGATTTAAATCAAATAAAAATAATTATTATTTTAAAAACATTTCCTTTGTGAAGAATCATTGTTTGGATCCGGAAAAAAACAGAGAAGGATGGATTTTTCTTTTTGCTGAAAATATTTTTGTCATGTAACTTAAAAGTTCTTTAAAACCTTTTTTAAAATAAACTTTTGGCAGCTTATTTCAGAAAAATTTATTTGAAAACAATCAGAAAAAATATTTAATACTTCCAGTATTTTCTAAAGAAATTTAATTGAAGTTTTTTTTTTGATTCCAAAATCAATTGTATTTGAATTGTAACTAAACAAATATGATGTTTGCATAAGCTGTGAAAAGGGTTGCATAAGTTGTTTTTAAATACATATTTTTTGTTTTTTTGAAAATGTTTTGATTTTGTGATTTCTTAGTGTGGAAATGAAACTATATTCTAAAAGTAATTTAAAAAATATTTTTATTCCTTAAGGAAACTTAAATACAAGGTAATGAATTGTTAAAATGTTTAATGTCTATATAAAAATATGTGGAAAATTATTATCATTTATTAATATTTGGCAAAAAAATTTTTCTTCGTATTATAAGTATCGTTTGTATAAAAATACTTATATACATATATTATATTATGTTTGCATAAATGTTATATATACTTATATATTTTCCTTTCTTCAATCGTTTCTTCATTCAGAGATTCTTATATGAAATAGTGTATATATAAGTATTTATACAAACATAATATAATATATAAGTATAAAGTATTTTTATACAAGCGATATTTATATATTTTGATAAGTTTAATATATATATATATATTAAACTTATCAAAATATATTTCTTATACTGTCTCACATCAAAATATTTATTTATGTTTTTTTTATAAAAACAACAAAATCAAGGTAAACAATACAGAACTGTTTATTGGAAATTTAAGATCACGACAGATTTGATATCGTAGTATATCTTTAAGTGCCCATAGAGCCAGACTTGTGGCTCAGTAGTAACGTGCGCAGTTGGTGAGTTTAGGGCTGAGGTTCAATCCTTTGCAGCAATATTGTAGGCAGTCTTTCAAAAATAAGAAAACTCGATGACGTTTCTGATGTTCAGCATCTTGCCTCGTTAGTCAGACTATCTGGTGGGAGTTTTCCTGGTTTTTCCATACGATATGCAAATGCGCTTAGTTACCCCTAAAATGTCCTCTTGGAAGACACGGCCATCCTTCTTCAGCGTAACGGTCCAAGTCAAACGCCTACCTACGGGTGCTCCAACACAAAAGAAGCTGACCCTTCCCTCCATTCACGAGTAGACTATTCATGGAGTGTCCGTCCGCGCTGTAGGGCACTGAGTGAATGAATTATAACAGCAACAATTTATCTACTGAAATATATATCGGTCTAAATCATTAACAAAGCTTTCTTTTGTATACAGATATTTCCAATTTGATTTTCTTCGGTTATAACGAATTCAAACTTTTTTTCTTGACTAAGTTTTTATTTTGCTTTGAAGTATTAGTGTTCTTTTTATATATAGTGGCATCATTATTTTACAGAAATAAGTTTAATCAACGATTATTTTCATAAAACATGAAAAGTTAAATAATTAAACATATTTCTTTTATGCCTCTGCTAAACATATCAAAAGCAAGACCTGTAAATTAAGTTTTAAATTACACAATGAGTAGATCCACCTCCAGGCGTAGACATAACATTTCGGATGATGCCAATGCCAGAAAAATAATCTACCAGGAGGAATAAAAGTTCCATTTCCTCCTAAAAGTGATCCCAAAGGCACTGTCTTCTTTTTCAGCGTCACGGTACCAAGGGAAACTTCTTTTGTGCCCCACTTAAAAGTAGCTACCCCATTTCCCTCCATTCATGAGTAGACTGCTCATGTAGTGTCCGTTCGTGCTGCAGGACACTGAGGATTAGTCACAACATGACTAGTTGAATGTTCAATGGAACGCTTTTACCTCAAAGGTTCTTTATTTCCTGTGAGTGCCGCAATTAAAGTTAAGTCCCAGAAATTAATCTGGAAATCAACAAATAAATACAATTTCAGGAGGAGGAAGGAAGTGACTTAAACAACGATTGCAGAAAAAAAAAAATGTTGTACTAGGACATTTAACCCTCTCTGTGAATTCGTAATCTTCCATTTACTGGACTGAACGGTTTACGTAATACAAAAGGCCATTGAAAAATAAGAACGAAGTTTCCTTCATGAAATATGTGAAGTTGAAAAATGAAGACATGTTGGATAACGTGATTCTTATGAACCATTTTGCTTTGCTGGCCTATCTGATAGTGACAATTTATTGAATTTCAAGAATTTTAATGTTCTATGTAACCAAGCTTCCTGCAACACATCACCCTAATGTTGAAACTGTGCTTTTCTCTCACACTCTTCCTACACACCAACCAACTGACCATTTCCTGGGTCGTTTAGACTCCATTTTATGGTCACTTAGACTCCCGATTCTCAGAGAAAGAGCACTAATGTATGCACTCCCCATAAGAAACATTTCGTTGGTCTGCAACCTGTCACCCAGGATAGAAATTTAATTATCACAACCATGCGCATAGGCCTACAGACTCTCACTCTTGAGAGACAGCCTATTAATACAACATTGCAGTTTTTTTGTGTAACTTGTGCTTAACAGATTGTTCTGGCTCAAACTAGACTAGTCCTTCCAAGAAGATATAAGCATCTTCCTTTTACTTTAAATGTGTAAAATATTGTAATGTATTTTTGTACGTGTGAGTGCGTATAAATAAAACAGTGAGTTCTCAAACCTGTGCTCCAAGGGTCTCGATCAAACCACACTGATATATAATTTGGGATTTGCCCGTACTACGCCGTACTGCTTGGGTACGCCGTGTGCACTACAATGTCAGTTTTAGCAGATTAAGAATTAAGCGGGCAGGCATACGTCATGACTAATCGAAGAATAGTCATGTTCTTAATAACTTTATTTCACCTATTCATCGAAGAGTATCGACTGATTACAGAGTAAAATTTCTGACTTTAGGGGTTTTTTTTTTTTTTTTTTTTTTTTTTTTTTTTGTATATGAAATATCGTTTTGTTAAATTAAGTGTTGATCCAGGAAATCTCAAGGTATTTAGTATGACTGCTACAAGAAATTGCTTGATTTTGTATAATAACATTTGTTTTTATGATCATTTGAAGAAAATAGGGCCTGAGATTTATGAACAAATTAACAGCTACTTTTTATTTAATGAACCAGTAATTAAGTTTGTGGAGATGAGAGTTAAATAATTAGCAGAATAACAGGGTTATATATTTATTTTATTACAGAAAGATGCAGTGTACTCCGCGTAAATGACTGTAAAGAATCTTTTGGATAGGTTGGGATATCGTTAATGAATAAACCAGAAAGCACGAAGTGAAATTTTGTTGAATTGAGGAATTCCAGCCAAGGTATTTTTATACAAAAGAGTGGATTCTGTTAATTTAAAGAGAATTTTTGTTATTAGAAAAGTAAAAATTAACTTCCTTACTTTTCTGATAGAAAATATGTTTAAACAAAGAAGATTAAACGAGAATTTTGCACAATCAAATCAAAAATTCAAAACTCAATTTAAAAAGCTTTTTTTGAATATCAAAATACAAGACTTCATCATGCTGAAAATATTAAAAATATGGATCTGTTGTAGATTTTATTAAAATTGGATTTGACTAAAACATGTTCCGTGTAAAAAGCCTTTTTATTTTAATTAACCATTTGCAATCATCCAACATCTTTAATCTGATTTATTTTGATTTCCGTGCGTAGAAAAATGATTTTTCTAAAGTATACGTGCATATGGGTAGTGTAAAAAACTATTAAAATGATTGCTTAAAAAAGCTTCATTGCCCATTGTTATTGCTGTTCTTAATACATTTCAAAACACGAAATTATTGAATGAAGACACCCAAGAAAAAAGACATTTTTGTTGATTCATTTTGTTAGTGTCTCCAAATAAATATGTATCTATGTTCCATATAACTATTATTAATAGAAAATTTTTCTTGAAATCAATTTACATTAGAAATTAAAACTAAAACAATTACTAAAACATAACTTAATTTACATTCATTACAATTTCAAAAGGAAAAAGTTTTGTTATTATGATATTATTATGGAAATTAATAAGATGATAATGATAATGGAATGGAAAGAAGTGATTTTATTAATCGATTAAAATAGAGAAACAGATAAATCTGCTATAGTCCTATGCATTAAACCAAAAGTAGTAGTATTTAAAACAACATTACTAGTAACAGTAAATTATTTTAAAACTAGAAACGGAGATTCTATAAATAATGAAGAAATTGATAACAGCTTATGTACATTTGTTCGCAAAAGGCTTAATAAAAAAATGTGTTTATATGCGCAATAAAGATAAAATTCCTTATTTTCTTATAAAGTGTTTTAAGAATACTTTCAGCAACACATAGTATTTTTAAAATTAATTAATATTGTTATTTGGAAAGTCTTGTAAATAACATAAAGAAAATAAATAAAAAAAATGTTTAATTTTATCTTTTTTTTCATTTGTTAAATTGTGCATTGAATAAATAATTCTTATTTTTTAGGTTTTTCCATTTTTAAAATTCTTATAATTTTTATTTTTCATACTGAATTTCAACATATTTGACTGTACAATTATACATAATTTTTAAGAGATAATTCTTCTTTACAATAAACTATGTATGAGATGCATAGTAAGCAACTGAAAGAAATAAAATAAAATAATATGCGTTTATAAAATAATGCACGAAAGTAAGTTAAAAACAGACAAAAAAATAAATAAAATAAAAGTATATATAAATATGTTTAAAAATATTTAATTCATAAAATAGCATTAATTTATTATTACTGAGATTTCTTTCAAAAACATATTTTTTAAAATATATCTTTAAAAATTTTAATATGATACATCCTAACATGGTAATTTTCATTTCAAAATTAATTTCATTTCTTTTATAAAAAATTCTTTTAATTTGTATTTTTCAAAATAAGACTATACTGAATTTCAACACAACCGACAATAAAATGATATTTTTAAGAGAAAAACATTCTTTTATAATAAGCTATGTCTGAAATGCATAGTAAGAAACTGACTGAAAAAAATATATAATAATGATATACGTTTAAAAAAATATACGTTTACTGAATAAAGCAAAAAAAAATAAGTTAAAAAGCAAACAGAGAAATAAATAAATATAAAAAAGTATACAAATATTTTTAAGAAATATTTAATTCATAAATTATCATTAATTCATTATTGATGAAACTCCTTTCAAAAACCCATTTTAAAATATATCTTTAAAAATTTTAAACATAATACATTCTACTTGTATACCTAACATGATAATTCGCAAGTTTCAAGTGTTATCTTAATTAATAATCTTGCAAAATAATCACTTAATTCTGCGCTATACTGTCACCAGATGCAGAATCAGTTTATGCACTGAATTTGCCTTTCCAGCGTAAAATTAATGTTTCAGAGATTAACACCCTGTACTATTAATCTACAAAAATATTAAGTATTAACTTTGAAAATTGAGATTTCGTAATTAACAACTTAACCTGCTTCAATCTTGCAGAGGTTTTCCATGTTTACACACCTTGTGTACGACAGTCTGCATGCCTGTTATGGGGTGTGACTAATAACTTGAATGCTGCGAGTTAACATTTACCCCTTCGAAGAAGTTGGTTTGAAGCTAATTAACGCACTTTTAAATATCTTAAGGAGATATATATGTCCGACTTTATAGCTTGCTTTGGATGAATTTTAAGTAAGAATGTTTCATCAGGCTACATTTGAAAGATACCACATTAAAATTTCATATTATAAATTTCATTTTCAAAATATAAATCACTTAGACCATAGTAAAATTTTATTAATTTAAATTGATGTTAAAAAAAATGTTCCAAAAAAAGTAAAAGATATCCATCAAGACAAATAAACAATAATGTTATTTGGTATCTTAATAACCATTGGTTTATTTCTTCGAAAAGGGATTTTTCTTGTAAATCCAAGACAAGAAGTTTTAGGCCCTGAAAGATATGTCTTACACAAAATATAGAAAATATACAATATTGATTGTTTTTATTTTATTTTAAACTGATATAAGTTTTTTGTGTTAAAAATTAAAAAAAAAAGCTAGAGGATTATTTTTAAAATCTGAAGGTCCAGCAAATTTGGATTTTGTATGATGAGTTGAGCAGGCCTGATGTAAAACACGTTGCTAAAAGTTCAAGAAGAAATTAACGTTTCACAATTTATTTCTCACTTGAGTTGCACAATGGAATAAAGCAGAAATATTTGTTACGCAGAATAGAAGAAAGAGGAAGTTTTTGTCATTAGCAACTGATAACGTATGGCTTATTTGTTTCTAAAACCTGTGGTGATCAATATACACATGCACACTTTAAACTATTTGTCTTTCAAATAATTTAATGGTGATACTACGGTTTTTTCTCTCCAAAAGATATTATTTAATCAGTTAATTTAATTAAGTTAATCCCTTAATAATTAATTAATTTTATCTCATTTTTAATAAACATTTGATTAACAGCATTAATAATAGCTAAGTTTCAATTCTATGTATCATTGTGCTCTTAATTACATATCATCTTTATTTAGTGTCCTTTAAGCAGTCAACGCTTTGATTTAAAAAAAGATGTCAAATTAGCATTTTTTGCATTTTTTTTAATTTCGTAAGAGAAATTTAAGTCTACAATATTTTAATGTTTAAATTTAGTATAACGAAATGGTTTTAAAATTTTTAAAATTCTCATGGGATAACTTCAGTTAGCTTTAAAGTTATAAAATTGATTACATTTCCCTTAAAAAGTAGAAAGTAATCTGTCTCTTTTTTGAATAGTTGAAGTAATACAAATAAAATAATTTAATAATACTCAATATTTATAGGAAAAATGGTTTTTTGATTAAATCCTTTCACCATTAACTCTTAAGAAGTTACTTTCTTCTTGAAATGAAGCTGGATAGAAGGTTCGAAAAAGTTCTGAAAATCAATTAAATTGTACGTAATCTTGATTGAACGACTGTCAAATGTTTTTACCTTGAAAGATTTACCTTATAATTTTGTATCTCCATTAAATCTCAATTTATAGGCTCCACTGTACTTTCATTTTCAGTTTTTATGGAATCTTCTATCGTTTGATCGAATTTTAGATTCTTTTTCAAATTAATCACTTACTCAGTGAGATTTTGAGTCACGTATTTAAATATTGAAAGTTTCCTTTATATTTCAGTGAGCAAACCCTGAAGCTTTTTAAAAACTATTAATAAACTGAACTTATCTAGATTGAGATGCGGAAGATTGTATCAGATTTTACAACAAATAATGATGTGCTTCTTTTATTTAGATATTTTTTAATCAAAATGAAATGTATGGATAACTGAATCTGACTGAATAATTTTTTTTTTTTTTCCTTTTTTGTTATGTATACAATATATATTATGTATTGTTACATAAATTTTTATGACGATGTTCTTTCTCTATGGTGAGTCTATAGATTTTGTAATTTTATTTACTCATATTAAATTAAATATTTTTTTTTGAAATTCAATAAATTTATTATAACTAATAATAACATTAATTTTAAAAACTATCATAAAACTTAGATTTTAAGACGTTTTTAAAAAAATGATGAATTTAATGCGTATAAATCAAAAAAATTTCTTCCAAAATTTTAAACTATCATCCATTACTTTTTTAATAATGTGATAAAACTTATTATTTGAGTTTTTTTTTACAAAAAACTTTATATTAAAATGTGTGAGGAATTTAGTGCATATAATATCAAACCATTATATTCTGCTGAATAATTTTATTTTCTTATGTATTCATATTTGGTAAATTAGAACTCAATTTTTCAGAAAAGTTACTACGACTACTTGAAGTTGGTATTCGTTACGATGGGATCTTTTCTAAATACAGCAAATTGTATGCGCTAATTTTCAGAATCCTAAATGCGCATCAAAGTGGTTTCGCAACGAAATTGAAAATCATTCAACAAACACAGGAATTAAATTGTTGAAAGACAAAAACTGCATTGCTGATTTGAAAAAGATGTATGAGTGTTAAAACATGTTGTTTAGGAAATTCATTAAACCCGAAAAAATTAGTAAATATAACGGAAAATAATTATAATATCCTGAGAACTGATTTATCAGGGAACCTGTGTCCTCAGGATATTATGAACTGCGTTATTTATGTTCGCTAGATGAAAAGATCTCAGCCAAAGAAGCATCTAACGACGTATTCCGATAACTTGGAATAGACAGAATAATTTCTAAATAGAAAATTATGGCAAGGTATAGGATTGAAATCGAACTGGTAGTGATGGTTAAATTTATAAAATAAAAAAGGGAATCAAGTTATTTTATCTTGTGACTTTTTAAAGCTATGGCAGTTAAGGGAGTGATTGATTGACAGATTACTATATACTATGATCTAGGTTGAATTACTGCCGTTTTAACCCTTTATTATTCAACGGGAGGATTTACTGTCTCTTAATCAGCAGCATGAAAAAGTGGAATGTTGTATTATATAGATATAGACTAATTATTTTGCATTTTTATTTAAATAAAAAATTCTGTGTCAGGAGAAATATGTAACTACAAATTCAGTTTTGTAAAGCATTAGTGATTAATCAAGTTTTTTCCAGGTTCTTAAGGAGTTTAAATTTTTTCATATTTTTTATTTTTTTTATTAACGCAAAAGATATAAAATTAAATGCCCTTTAATAAAATTATATTTTAAATGTATATAAATGTAAACAATAATTCATATTTTTAAATCAGGTGTTCTCAAGTTTTTAAAATGTGCGTTCCTCCAATATATTATACATTTTTTTTGATAAGTTTAAACCCTTTAGCAAAAAATTCAGATATTATTTTCATTTAAAAATATTTTATAAAATTTAACGTTTTATGTGCAGATTTAGTTACAAAAATGCTGAAATAATGAATCCATTAAGAAAATGAATATTAAGAAATGCTTTAAAAAATTCTCATCACATTTTTCCAGGTAAAGAATATTATGTTTTATATGCAAGTTCGAATTTATATTCATTTAAATAAAAACTACTGTTAATCGTTGAAACGAAAAGAACTATCCCCGTAAATTATAAAAAGTAAAAAAAATTGAATTTTGTTTAATAAACTGGGACAAGAATAATATCTTCTATAAAAATTTAAATAATTTAAAATTCTTGAAAATATTTTATATTCTTATTTATAACAAATGGGATAAATTATATTACCCATTACCCAGGAAATATTATTATTATTCATAAAAATATTACAAATTTTCAAAATTTATGATTTATTTTATAGTGGAAAAATTACCAACTAATAAATTTATGTTACATTTTTAAAAATTTAATTTTTGTAAACTTGGTTATTTTTTTTGCTTAAAAATATGTCAAACTAATTTTACCGTTAAAATAACATTAATTAATGTTATTAAATTATGTTTTATAATTAATATAGTTATTCTAATCATAGTACATCTAAAGAAATGTATTGCTTAGAAAATTTATATTTTGATAAAGTTATATAGATTTACAAATCTACAATGTATATTCCAAATGCCGATACGTAAATTTTAATTAATTTGATGATTGTTGATTAAATTTATTTGCATTGACATAGAATGTTGGATGAAGTTGATGACTATGATGAAATTGAGATTAATTTGGCAATTATTTAATTTTCTTGATTTGATTTATTAAAATGATTATTTATCATTTTTCACTTAAATAAATAGGCCCAATTAATTCTATCGTAACAATTATTTCTAATCTTACCTGCTTCACAAATAAATTTATTTTAAACATTACACCTTTTTTTGTAAAAAAAAAAGCTTAAAAAAATAGAAATTTAATGTCTTCTTTCATAGGCTTTATCCTCTTGTAAGCCAAAATCTCCTTATCGAAAATTCGATATGTAAATTTTCAACAGCCATCTCCACTGAACTAACCCTCTTTCATCTACTTAAAGTTAAAATATGGGTCTAGAAAGATATTTGCATTAAAAGCTTTCAAACTTCAAACATTTACATTTCCTTTTACTTGCCTAGGTTAACCAAGGCAGTAATGTCGTACTTCCTTTCAAAATAGTTCTGGAATTTCTATGGATGGAAAAATTAAAGAAACATCCATATCTTGGATCAGATCAATGGAAAGGTTTCCAAACACATATACATTTACATTCTTAAAGTTTAAATAAAGAAACATAATACAAGTATTTTTCTCTAAAAAGTGTTCCTTATTGTAATAATAAATGCTTCACATACTGAAATTTTATCATAGCACTTATATATTATGAAGATTCTTATTTGGATGAAAGTTTACCCATTCTTAATACAGTTGATTGTGGACGTCCAGGACAGTGTTAGAGTTCTAACTCTGACAGCACTTTAACAACTTAATGATTTAAATATCTCTTCTATTTTGAAAGCCAAGTTTGCATGTTAATAACTTTAAAACCTTCCACCAACTTTTTTAAAATCTTCAAGGATATTTCACACCCAAATTTGTTACCTTGGGATTAATGTTAAATATTATATTCTTTTCTTAATTCTTTACTTATTCATACAAGTCCTTCTTTTTCGTCAATCATTTATAATGATTGCCTTGTTGCTGTCAAACACCAAATGGATTACCAAATATCTTCCCAATATTGCATGTCTGGGATCGGACGGGCAAATGCCTCGGACTGTGATTGCATCTTTCCAATTTGACTCAATAATTGGATAGAGTTTTATTAGTTCGTAGAATAGGTCATTCATTAATTCTACAAATAGTCGAATAATTGGTTTCATAAGGGATCAGAGATGGGCAAAGACTTCAGTTATTACTTCATTACGTATAATTGTATCTCTAAATAAAACATTTAATCAGAAATATTATTAGTTTCTTTTTAAATCATATTCCTTCCAATTTTTGTCTCAATAGATAATTCCATCTTGATATCCCTTTTTTGTTTTAGAAAATATGTTAATCCAATTATGAAATATTTTTTAGTATTATAAATGAATACTGACAATAAGCAGTATTGTTATCATCTTGGATTGTAAACTATGTTGATATGCTCATTAAATATCAATGAAGATTATTTTGCATCAAAAGACCAATCAACAATTCTTATTATAGAAATTGGAAATTAGAACAAAACAAAACTATATTAGAAATTCATTAAATTTAGCATATTCCCCACGCTTTTATAGTATATGTTGATTATTTTCTGCTTCAAAAAGACATTTACAAAATCTCAGTGGTTTATAACTGTTCATATTGGAATATAATCGCTTCCACACAATTTACATTCATGTGAATCAAACTACTTCCCCAATTGAAATGCGAAGTAATTCTTGACAAGTACATTAAGTATTTAGGTATTAGTCTAAAATAAAATGTTTCTAACCCCACCAAAATTTGACACCTGAAAAAGGCTTCAGCAGAAACATTAATCAAACACTGAAAAACACCAAATTAAAATGAAATATAGAAAACAAAATCAGGCAGTGAACATTGAATATGAACTCCTTTTCTTATTGGAAAATACACAAAATGGCATACCCAAAATATTGTATCTGAATTCAATATGTGATCAACTCAAATATGATGGTCATGACTTTTAGCATACACTTCTAAGACTACATAGGCTCGACAATAATGTGCTATGCTCAAAATGGTTCTTTTAAATTAAGTGAAAATGAAAAGCCATTGATGTGTCAAGTCAATTTGAAGATTCTTAAGGTTGTTGATTTTCGGAGCTATTGTTATATTATTTTACTAGCTGATCCCTACACTATTCACTTGGATTCTTTTATTCATTCGTTATAATATTAGTTGAAATTTAATGAAATTTGAAAAAATCCTGAATCAAACTGTAGTTCCCAAAAAAGTTTTTTCTATTTTAAAACACGTTTGGGGCTTGATGACCAGGTGATAAAATATTTTGATCTATATAAGATAATTGAAGAGAATGTGTGACAATAAACATAGGTTCACTGTATGAAATAAATTGCTATAATATTTTGCATAAAGGGTATTTAGAGATCCGAAGACCACTTAAAATGTGTATGCCATCATCACCTTATAGCTGTACAAATCATGAAGAACATGTTCCAAATCAAATGAACTCATAGATTATAACTTACTAATGATAATTTTGGACTAACGACGGAGCTTTCTGTGTCAAGAATCATCTTGTTGGATGATGGAATCTCAAAAACCTGCATTTATAAAATATTTGAAGTGCCATTTCATTAATCAACAATAAACACCTTGCTTGTTAATATGAAATCTTTCAAAACTCAGAATCCATTGTACACTCTTGACCTTTCATTTGTTTTAATTTCAACAGTAATTGCAGGTTGCCAATCTCAGAAAATCAATTTCTATTGATTGCTTCCTTTGATTAAATAACTCTGAAATCATGCAAATCTCTAATTAGATCACCAGATTTTCTC
This sequence comes from Caerostris extrusa, assembly GCA_021605095.1. Lineage (NCBI taxonomy): Eukaryota > Metazoa > Arthropoda > Arachnida > Araneae > Araneidae > Caerostris > Caerostris extrusa. The sequence continues at coordinate 40,481 of BPLR01016536.1, forward strand.
TCCCTATCTTAATCTCTTTATAACACCTTTAGGGTTTAATGAAGAGGAATACAACTGTATTTTGATCTCTTGCATGAATTAGATAATTTAAGAGAATATGTGACAATATTCAATGATCATCAGCCTTCCACCAACTGTACAAGAAATAATGCTAATTGTTATAGTATTTTGTGAAAAAGTTCCAAGACATTAGGCACTGAAAACCAAGGGTCATTCACTGGACTTGCAAGCTCTGTGCTGTTTGGGATATTTTTTTTTAGAACGTTTGATAAGCATACACAATATGGTATGAATTTGAAGGCACATTTTGTCCTCTGTTACATTAACTCAAATCCATATTTTTACTAATGATAATTTTTCAGCTATTTATCACTGTGTTCATAAATTATCATCATTTTTTGGATGAAGGAGTCACAAATTACACCTGGTTTATGAAAAATTGAATAAAGAATGTATTTTTAAACCTATGTACATTAAGTAATAAAATCCCCCTTTGTCTTATATATATCAGTTCAAACAGCTTAAAAGGGAGATGTCACAAACATACATTACTAATTTTTACTTATCAAACGGCGAATGCTGTTAAATCTTTTATGGATATGCTTCCAAAGATATTAAACGATTGTAGCTCTAAATCAACACATTTCTGAATTACTTTGAAATTTTAACTTTGAACTCATCAGAAAAGTTTATTTTTTGCCTGTGCATTCTCAATTTTTCTAATTTTTAATTTATTTGTTTATACCAATTTAAACTTTTATTCTGTTCCGTGTAAATACTTAGTAATGAATACACAAAGTTAATAAAGGGCATTAAAAATTCTTTAATGAAACCTTCTGTCGATGAATCGAAAAATATTGATCATTAACCTTAAAGGCTGCCTTATTGCAAAGAAGATGTGAGTTGATGTAATGGTTCTGTGGTTCACTGCAGTTACCGTAAATAAAGTCATTCACTGTTTGGTATTACTCTGGGTCCGTTCTTAACTGAAAACATTATTTTTTATATAATATGATTTTCATAGACAGAATAACAGTTAGAAAATCTATGAAATTTTAATGAAGGGCTCACAAAATCTATTACAAGTTATTTGGAAAAATCCACTTTTTATTTTGTACTATAACTCTCATTGTAATTTTTCAGATATTAAGATGTAAACGAACAAATACACTACGCATTTTTCTTTAAAGGCTGCAGATTATTTTAAAGCATATTTTTTTGTTTTTCTTCCAATTATTTTTCAAAAAATGTTAACGATCTGCAGGAATAGCTACTAATTTGTATGTCATATTTTGATGCTGAATTATTTAGCACTCTTATTGCATAGGAAGAATTTTTTTAATTAAAATTTAATTTTGAAAATATCTAAGAACATATTTTCCATTTAATTTGGAAATTTTAAAATGGGTTTGGTTTAAACAAAGTAATGAATTTTTATACCATTTTTGCAATCAAATTTTCATTTAAATACATTAAACTTTAAGAAACGGCATTACAATTTTGTTAATGAAAAGATTTTTCATTTGTTTAAAACATTAGCAAAAATTATAATTTTTGAGCTTTTAATCTTATGCAAAATAACCAATTTGCCAATTATGTGACCTGGGGCTCATTATTTACCGACATAAAAATTTTTTAAAATGTTAATGGTAGTTTTGAAATAAATATTTTCATTTATGAAACCGTAAATAATTTATTTAATTAACAGAATTTAGAAAAATTATTTTCTTATTTAAATAATAATTTTATTTTATTACGTATTTTATGATACACTGTATACCAAAATATAAAGAGAAAGTACAATTTTAATGAAGTAAGTCAAAAAATATATTATAAATTTATTTGCACAAACAAATTTTTCTATGCTTTTTACCATTTTTTATTATCTAATGAACTGCATCACTCAAAATTCGTTTTATGATGCTACGCATGCTAGTTAAGTGGGGGAAACGAACATTTTTAAAAACGCTTTTGCTACTAAGCATTTTTTTTCTTTTTTTATTTTAATGCATATTTTTTGTTTTCCTTCCAATTATTTTCTATAGATTGGCATTTTAATCTGCAGGAATAAATGACAAAACCCTTTTTATGGTAGAGAATAAATTTACTCAACATTCCCTTTATTTTTAATTACAAATTTTTAGCATTTTTTTAGATGGGCAGTTAATTTTGCTCATTAATCTGCTGATAGTAGTTTTCTTTGATGCATTTTGAAAATAAAATTAGAAAATAATTTTTTTGATCAAAAAAAAAAAAATATTTAATTTGAAAGATTTGTGAAATAAATTAACAAGTATGATTATTTCAAAAACTCCGCCAGAAATAATCAATTATGTTTTCATTTAAAAGCATTTTTTGTTTGCATAAATAAATCTGAGTAAAACAACTGATTTATTTAAATTAAGTGGAACAATTATATGAAGAAAGTCTTCTTACATCTTTAATTATTATTATTATAGATACTTAGTTAATATAATATAAATGTATATATTTTAAAAATACCTATGTTTAAAAGTATTTAATAGTTAATAGCTGGTATCAGAATAAAAATGATATATTCTTATATTATTTAAGTTGTTCAATGTTTTCATTGTAAATTTAATAAAATAATAATAATAATAAATTAAGAAATAATAACATTTTTAAATAAATTTAGAAAATACTTTTATTAAGTATTATAGATTTCAGAAAAGTTTGTAAAGATCTGTAATTAAACATCTTATTTATGTGTTTATTTAAATTCTACTTCAATTCAACAATACAGCTTTTGAAATTATTCGTTGCAAATAAAATGAATAATTTTTATATTCCACGTTTCCCATTTTTCGCACTATTATAATTTAGTTAAATATTTATCCATAAAAAATATACTTATAAATTAATAGATTACTTTGAATATTTTGTAATTATACTTTTGTCGTTAATATGTACATTGAATGTGCACAATTGTTTTTAAATTGTTTTCAAATATATTTTAAATTTTTTGCCTGAAAATAATTTGAATTTTAAATTTTTTGTTACAAAATATTATCTAATTAACACATGTTTATTTAATGAGCTAAAATATTTACAATGCATTCATGATAGAGTTAAAATATTTACATTATTTACTTCTTGAAGGTTATTTTAAAAACCTAAACTAGCTTAAAAGACTGAATCGCTGAATAGTTTTTAGATTTATATGATTTAAACATGTAATCTCAAAATTTAAAGCTTTAATATATGAAAAAATAACATTAAAAAATTGCATATGCGTTTGATTCAATGTTTTTAATTAAATTTAAAAATAATTATTTTCATACTCTTTTTTTCACTAAAATATAATACTGTAAACTAATTTTTGTTACTGTATAATATTTTTTTTGAAATTAACGATTTTTTTTGTCAATGGTACTTGAATGTACACAATTGTTCTTGTCGATTGTACATGAAGATACATAATTGTTCTTGTCAATTGTATATGAATTTACATGATTGTTCTTGTCAATTGTACAGGAATGCACACAATCTAATAAAGAGAGCTAGAATCTAATAAACTGATAGCATAAATTTGAATAGGTTTTATCGTAAAAAGTTACCCAATTTTTTTTTCATCCATCGTAAATGCAAATTACTTGACATAAAGGCATTGGAAATAATAACGGTATAAAAGAAAGTCTTCGTTTTGGCATAGTCAGTGTGTATTTCTAAATGTGGCTAAGGGCTCTAGATATTCTATGTTGTAAAAAGTATATCGAAAATTGATCTCAAAAATAAAATAGAGGTTTTATTAATTATTGAATTTAAAATTACATAAAGTTATTAAATCATGCATAATTAAATAATTTTACCAGGCAAACATAAATGCGATGAACATAAAAATAGTATTGAAGAAAATTTTTTGTTATCTTGTAAATCAGTTTGCTTATAAATAAATATTTAAGTTCGATAATTCTATTTTGCAAATAGGCAGATCTACAAATAATTTATAATGAAAAATAAAAAAAATAATTGTTATTAATTTTTTTCTGTAAGATAAATTTTCCAGCTTAGTTTAGTGTTTGACGAGAACGCTTATTATGCATATTTATTGTTTATACCACCCATGACAAATAAAAGGAAAATATTTGTTTCATAGTGTATGATGAAGTTGACTTTGAATAAATCAAATCGTTAGTTAAAATTTCGATCTTTACACGAAATATTTCTTATCCTTGGAAAAAAATTCATAAAATTATATTTTATTACTTTTTGTATACACAAAAATTTCTTGAGATTAACATGATGCATTTATATATAATTCTAATTCAAATAAGGTTAGAAAAAATAAAAACTGTTTAGAAAGTAATTAATAACTACAAAAAAAAGTCACAAAACATTTTTAACAGTAAATATTAAGTAGAATTTCATCAAAAAATTATTAACTAATAAAATGTTAAATATTGTATAAAAATATATCTACTACTTAATTTTTTAAAAAGTATTTTAAAATTTTCACCCATCTATATACAAAACTAGTACTTTAATGATGCTTTCTTATTTAATACATTTTGAAGTATAGTTTAATTTAGTTAAAAAAGTATAGAATGAAATTAAAGTTTTTATATAAAACCCATTGTCATTCTAATAAGCTTCCATCCTCTTCTATAAAAACTTTATTTTTATTTTTATAAAGCATTTGAAATTTAAAAAAAAAAGATTTTAAATCATGTAAAAAATTTGAGTAATAAGGAAATATTCAATAACCATAAACTAAAAAACACTATACATTTGTACAAATAACATAAGACATGTCTGCTACCATTTAGTATATTATCTTAAATTATTTTGCATTTTATAAGAAGATATAGATGGTTATATTAAAATTAATGATGCAATATAACACAAAAACTATTCAGTTATTTATATGATTTCCAAATTCATTCACCCAGTGTATTTTTTTATGTTTTGAGAAACAAAAATTTATACTGCTTTATGAAGTAATAAAAAATAAGCGGGGATTGTTAGAATGTCATTATTTCTTCAGCGAAAAAAACTATTTATCTGTTGCAATTTCCAATCCCAGTCAACATTATTCAAACTTTGTTTTTAAGATTCCGTTCTCATTATCCGCTGGTAAATTGTTTTCTCATATGCATCCTTCCTTTTCCTTTATTAATTTTCGTTTTCCTATGATAAAGTGCTTCATTTTTCTGTATCACTTTGAATTCTGAAAGACATACTTTCTTGTTGAGCATGGCAACAGGAAGCAATAGAAAATAAGTGAGTTATGCATAAAAAATTGGAATTCCTAAAAAAAAGGGTGCCAGAACTAATTTGGATCATTTGCATGCTTATTTAGAAGACATAAATCCGTTACTTATTTAACCGTTCAACTTGAAAGTTCCAGATAAATAATCCACTAATGGTTGCTCCATGGATTTTCCAAACCAACATATGGCAATTAATATTCGTTATAAGGCTCATTAAAAAAGTCCCTAATTGATTTTGGGGATCAAATCTTTTCTAAGTTGTGTACGTGAGTTATCTAGACAGCAAAGTGCGAAAGAAAGGGAGAAAAGTAACTCACCGGCGTTAAACTTTCTTAAAGGAAGTTTAACGTTTAAACTCGGCATGGAAATAATTAATTTTCACCAGCAATTAGCGTAGTCTCAAGAGTCAATTTCTATGTAAGATCGCGGAATACTTAATCATGGCTGCGATTAATAATCGCAAAGATCATTAACGAATTGGGAATAAGCAAATTGTTACCACGGTAAAACGAAGAAATTTCTTATCGCATTTAATATTAGCGATAATTCGGAAAAGACTAATAATTGTACCTGCTTGGTCTTAAAAAAGGATTCTTATCATTAATCTGCAGTGTCCAATAATTTCAAAAAAAAAAAAAAAAAATCCCTCCTGTGTTCTGTAAGATTTATTCTATGACAACTAGTTTCTTCCAATAGTTATGGTGGTTTAATTATAATTTTCCGTCCTTTCTCTTTGGAAAGATTTTATAAATGTCATATTCTTAACCCTCATAGAAAATCAGCTAATAAAGTTAACTATTTGAACCTATTAGAAAAAGGAACCTCTTATTAAACTTGTTAGTCGTTATCTTCATTTGTTTTTACTTTTGCTTCGAAATTATTTTTGAAGAATTAACAAGTTCAATCATTTTATGTAGAATAGTCACGTTAAATTTTTTGACACAGTCAATAATCAATTTATCTAATTAGTGCACGGCACAAGTTAAATTTTATGAAATTTTTTTATTTTCAATTTTATACGTTTATTATAAATATATATCAATCTATAAAAATTGAAATGAACTGATTTGTTAAAATCTGAAAAATTTATTTTTGAAATTATTATGATTAAAAAAGAAATAAATATTTGAATACGAATTAGATGATTAATTGTCATTAACATCGAAATAATTTGGAATAAATTCTTCTTAAATAAATAAATCATCATTGAAATAAAAATATTTTATAGAATAATTAATAGTTTTGAGCAAAATTTAATGTATCTTTTTTATATCCGTACTTATATTTAGCTTTTCTTTAATATAATATAAAAACTCAATTTTTTTTTATTATTATTAATTTAAAATATAATGCAAATAGATCTAGAAAAAATATGAATAACTCATATTCAAAATTTTAAATGCAGTAATGATATTAAATAAGGGAAATATTTTATAAAATATTTTGAATACTAAATTTAAAAATAATTTTGATTATTTTTTAATAATATTTTTAAATTTCAAACTATTTGTCCCTAAAAGTTTGCAATACACATCATTATTGAAAGAGTCATTGCTTTTATAAATAACAACTGCCAAATAACTTATTCCATCTATTCCTAACTCTGCTGTTATGTCTATATTTTAAGAAATTTGATTTTTTGTTCTATACATAAAATTAAAAAAAATTATTTAACATATGTCGAACTATATATTGCTGGAATGTTTTCCTTGTACGAATATTCTATGTCAAATAGAATTACTGTAAAATGTTCCAAGTTTAGAAATGCAAACTTAATTGCTTTTGATACCCACATTTTGAAGGAATTTGTTTTATTCTATAATCGGCTAAAGATACGTCTTTTTAATAACCTTGCGTATTGGATGACATAAAGTTTAATAAAAAGTGAATTACGTAAAAATTTATGGCAAATCTGGTAATGGGTTAATTTTTTTTTTTTTGTTTACTTATGCATTTATGTTTAACGAAATCGAAATTTCCTTCCACTTAAACTTTTTTTTTCAAAATTTTACGAAAGCCATATTATATGACATTCTGTATCGATCTTGTGTCCAATAATAGCTAATGATGTAGAAATAACTCATTGTTTAATGTTTTATTATTGATAACCAATAGAGATAAATGATTATAAGTAAACTTAGTTAATCAATCTATTCACTTTGATTTGACATTATTAACCATATGAAATCAGAATGAAGTATTATTTAATGTACATAATAAGGGGAAAAATTAATGTTTTTATAATAAATGTAATTATTCTTGTGATTGCCCTCTATGAAATAGGAAAAGATATACTTTTTATAATTTATATAATCCCAGACTGGACAATTTCTAAATATATTTGCAGCTATTTTATACTATTGACAAACATAAAAAAAGTGAAAAATGAGCGTTAAATTATCAAATATATGGGCTTATTAAATTTAAAAATGCAGAAATATTGTTTAATGATAATTTAAAATCATTTAGTAATTTTCCTGAGTTAAAAAAAAATTTAAACAAATATAATTTTTTTTAATTAGTCTTCATCAAATAAATAACTTGCAAAATGACTTAGATTTCTAAAAGACAGAATGGGTAATATTTAAAATGGGAGGAAACACACAAAAAAAAATGAAATGAACAATAATTCTTCAACGTATTTATTATTGTAAATTTTGTTTATTATTCAACTGCATTACTTCCTTCATTACTATTATTCAGAAACAAAAATTCTTTTTTTCCATTTTATTAATTATTAGAGAAAACTTAAAAAATAGGAAAATTTTAAAACTGTTTTAGGAACTGAAGGAGAAAACCGACAAAAAAAAAAAGGTTAAAACTAAAAATGAGATATGCAGGCAAATCGTTTTAGTTTAAAAAGTAAGTTTTGTGTTGTCATTTATTCAACTTTTTATTTTTTCCTTGTCCATAAGACGAGTAAACTTTTGCTGTTCATTACATAAACTTTGCCATGTTTTAAGACATTATAGAACCAATATTTCGTATAAAAAAAGTGTTCTGCTGAATATATAGTGCCATGCTGTGTATATTAATATTTTAAAATTGACCATCAAAGTGATAAGCGCACATTTCATGGTAAAGATTACAAACATCATGAGAACCATGCGAAAGTCTGCATGGAAAAGATTTTAGAAATTTTTATTTTTCATAAAAATATCTATTTTTCATGCATGTACTTTCTGCTGAATATCTTAACTTCTTCAAGGACTTCGACACAAATATATATATATATTTATTTTTACTTTAAATTAAATTTATAAACTAAGATAGGTCAGATAAATATTTACGACAAAATCTTTCCATAAAGGATATATAAAAATTCCTCCCAAATAAATGCTGATAGTATTGTAATAATTAACTGAAGAAGCTCTCAAAAATTTGGTGCGATGTTATGACAATAATTACTTATGAGAAACTCGCTACGTCACAACGAATATCCAGCAATGTATTGAACATTATATTATGCATAATTACTATCTGTATAGGGATTTTTTGACAAACTGAATTACTGTCTATACAAAATCTCTAAAACTCTTTATAGAGCCAATATTTCGCCTAAAAACGCATTCTGCTTTATATATATATATATTTCCATGCTGTATATATTAATATATTTTAAAATTAACCAAAGTGATAAGTGCACATTTCATGGAAAAAAAATTACATGCATATTGAGAACATACAAAATTCAGCATGGAACCAACAAATAAGAATTAAATACTTCTTTTTTTTAAAAAGTCGTCTTTGAAGGGATTAAGATTTGTATTACTTCTAAGTAACTGTAATTTCTAACTCGAGTCTATCAAGATAATATGTAACGTGTATACAAATACGTATATTATCATATGAATAATATTAACTAAAATACTGGCATATGCATATTTATATTCATTATTGTAATAAACAAAGATAGGTATATTTACATAAACCGCTTAGTAAGAATCATTTAGTAATAAATGAATAATTTACAGAAATAATGGTACAAAAGCATAAACAAGAATGAACACAATGATGCTAATTGAATATATATATGATTATTAAAGGGATATCATAGTTTTGAATCTTCAGTAGATATCTATTTTTATTTTAAATGTGTTTTAAATTTCATGATATACATGTTAGTAATTATAACACTTTTATATATTGATTTAGTTGTGATATTATTTTGACGAACAATATGTATTATGACAATTTCTTTTATTAACTCTTTATAATATAATAGACGATATACGAATATATATATAGCAACACAATGATGTTAGTGCAATTATATAAGGATCAACTGAATACAAATTTTATTAATTTAATAATAAAAAAAGTTAGCATTTCTTCTTATGACAAATTAATGTAACATATTAAAATATCAACATTACCCAGTTTTTAACTGCTTAAAATATATTATGTTTTTCCTGCCATTTTTCTTTTTTCTTTTTATTGCTTAAAATACAACAGGTTAACTGCCAAGAAACCTATCAACATTTACACAATTGTATTTTAGTCTGACTGGTTGTTACATTTGACATTAAAATATTTATGCCAAATTGTAAGTTACATTAAACAAAAGGGTTGCGTTTTTGTTTATGTTAGTGTATTTAAAAGATTTAATTTTCATTTCATATCAATTAACCTTTATAATTAAAATAGTAGTGGGTAATGATTATTTGAGTGTGAATTGAATTAAAACTTACGTTAAGGACAGTAAATTAACCTAACCAATCAAGAAAACAAATATTCGTTTTGTTAATCAACTTACTCTGCGCTTGGGAAAGGATGGAATAAAATTTGCTCAAGGATTTGCTACTTGCATTGTCTTTCAGCCATTGGCAATTCGTTCAATAGAATTTGAAATTAACGAATTATCATTATTAAATATATCGTCAATTAGTTTTTAAATTCAATAACAATTACAAGGACTTCTCCATTTTTATCTTAAAATTATGGATAGGATGAAAGAAATGCTGATGGTTTTTGTATGGAAGTCTAACGAATTTGAATTGAAACTGAGAAGGGATATTGTATAAAATTAGTCAAGTTTAATAAAAAATTAAGTTATATTAAGTTATGTTTTAATATGATGCATATTTCAGATTAATCACAACATGCAGTAGGTATTAATACTTGAAAAATTTTATTTCGAGCAAGTTGCGTTGCAATGAAAGGAATTACTTTATGTATTTTTTACCACATTTACTGGATGACTTTGTATAAAAGATTTTTAGCATGTTTTAGTTTAATCATAATTAAATGTGGCATTCGGTTTGTTCGAAAAGTATACGGTTAGGTCATATTTATTAAGAAACATGTTTTAAAAATCATTTAATAGTTAATATGGAGGACTCAAGTATTTATAAGAATAAAAAATATTAATATACTTTTTAATATTTATATTAATAATTAATTAATAATTTCACAATCTTTCTAACCTTATTTGAAATTATTTTAAAACTCTGTGACAAAAAAAAAAAAAAAGTAACACCTTTTAAATACTTTTATGGTAAACTTCTGTTTAATAATTTATTTTGTAAATTCTTACATGGTTATACAAATAAATATACATTCATATAAATTCATCACACTCATATAAAATATTTCAATAAATTTCACATATAAATTAATTTTATATGGTCTTTTACAATATTAATAAAACATCTGATTAATTTAATGGAATACAGATAAAATAGACTTCTTTCTTTGTAAAAATTGAAACCTGAATTTTATTTAATTATGCAATTCTAACTACTTATAATAATAATTTTATTCTTCAGAAATTTATGTGTCAAGAAAAACGATTCTTTCTAAAATACTTTTACCATTATTTAAGTATTTTAATGCTCTTAAAAGCGTCTTCGAAAAAAAATATTATTAAATAATTTCACTGTCAGTGTGTAAAACTATTCCCTGAAATATTTCAGCTTTCTTTAAGTAGGCAAAATGCAAATGAGAATTATTTTTTAATCAGGCGGAACGAAATTCGGTTTTCTATACTCAGGAGCGAAAAGTAAGTTGGAATTAAACAGTGTACGGTTCGGAAAAAAAAAAAGATAAATAGAAAAATCTTCATTCTTGGACCCCGAAAAAAAGGAAGAAAGAAAAAAAAATAATAAAGAACGGTAGTAAATTAAATTAATCTAAGGAATTGGTAAAAAAAAAAAGAAAGTTTATTTAATATTCCCCTCACGTGCTAAAAAATGTTAGTTTGTATATTGCAAAAGCCACAAAAAGCAAATGGCCGCTTCGCAGTTAGTTGATTTACTCAGCTGAAAGATAAATATTTATTAAAGTGGTTTCCACTCAAACAATGAGCAGTTTGGAGTAAATAACTTAATGTCAACATGCCTTTTAGGAAAATTCTGGGAAGAATTGTAGTGGAACTGAAGTTTTAAAAAATATAAATTAAGCCATCCCTGAAAAGTTAAGTAGCGTTAAAAGCATTTAAGAAAAACGCAAAATCAGCAAATGAAATTAACAAGATAAATTTTTAAAGTACAGCAGAATTTTTTAGGTCCATGATGAACGTTATTTGTATTTAAAAAATATTATAATAAATCAATATTTTAACATTGAATATCGCTACAAATTAGGTACATAAGGACATAAAAATATTATAAATAATTAGATAAACTGAAAAATTATTTATTCATTTTGAAATATTTTTTATCATTTTCAAATTATTTGGAATTACTTTTCTTTATTTAAAGAATTTAAATTTTTTTATTTGATGAATACCAATTTTTTATTTAATGAGCCCCATTTTTTATTTAATAAATCCCAATTCTTTTATTTAATTAATCCCAATTTCTTTTTATTTAATAAATCCCATTTTTTTTTTATATAAGGAATCCCAATTTAAAAAAACAAAACGAAATTAATATTTTAATTAGTATATTTTAATTTTCTTTTGTTGATATTAATCGTTTTTATTTTAAAAAATAAGTCGCAAATTCAATTCTAAAGCTATTTTACATTAGAAAAAGATAAATTTTATAGAAATATTTTTAAAATGTTTTAATTTAAATATTTATTGCATCTGTTAGAAAAAAATTATTTCGAAAGTTGTAAATTTTTATATTTAAATCATATTATAAATCAAATACAGAAACAGACTGAATAATATCAAATAAAGCATGACTATTGCGTGTCAAAAAGTATAAGTATTTCAGTGTTGTTAACATGATATAAATATTCTTCTATTTGCTTAGTAGTTTACTTTCAAAAAAAAAAAAAAAATCCAAAGAACTCCAATTTGAATTTTTTCACAAAGTAAATCTGGTTTATTTGATTTAAAAATATATTTTCTCTTATGTTAAAATTCATATTTCCTTTATCTTTCTAGCTGTCCATAAGAGCACAACAAAAAAAAAAAAAGGAAAAAAATATCTTGGACTATCATCTAATATTCTATGATATATAATATAATATTCAAAAATTTATATAATTTGAAATTATTTGAGGATATCTTTCAATTTTAATTTTAAATATCTTTGAAACATTGAAAATGAACATGTTGAAATTTTAAATTATTATGTAATATATTTATTAATATATTATATAATATAATATAGTTATTATAAAAACCAATGAATTTATAAAATATATCTGCTGAAAAATTCAGCAAATAATGTAATGTAGTCAAAGGAATTTCATGATAGTGAATTTAAAATGAATTATTATTATTCTCAAATAATAGTTTCTTCGCTATATTACAAATATTTGTTCTGTTATTAATAATATTGTATGTGAAATGAATGACATGTTTTTAAAATTATATTTCAGTCTTAAATTGTTAAAATGCACATGGCACAAAGACATTTATTTAGTAATAATCCCAATTTTAGTGTAATTTAATCTTTCCTCATGTATTCAAATAACTAAATATGTATTCAAATAATAAAATATTAAATTCCAAATGCAATTTCGAAATAATATTTAAGTTGAAATAAAATGTATTGCAATTTGCAATGATTTAATTACTTACATCTTTGAAGCAATGAACCTAGAAACATTGAAGTATTAAAAATTATTGCAAATAAATAAAGCAAAGTATTTATATTAAAATATGAAAATAATATGAATGCATAATATGAAAATATATTGTTGCATTTGATGAATTTTATACCAACTTATTTTGTTGCCAAAAAGAGGTTAATTTAAACATTCTTTTGTTTTAAATTATTCTTTAGTTACATTAAATTTAATATTAAATTTCATTAAAATTTAAAGATGATTCTTGGAAAATGATTTGATTCTCGGAGCAATTCAATATTTTTGAATTACAAATTTTATCAAATTACTTAATTTCGACATCATCAAAAAAAAATATTTAGTTAGACAAAGTGAATTATAATGAATATTTATTGTGTTTAATAGTGAATTAGAAAATTAACGAAAATTTAGAATTAGAAGAATTGGAGTAAATAGTAGTTTACTTTTCAAAAAAAAAAAAAAAAAAAAAATTCCAGCAAATTCTAATTTGAATTTTTTTCACAAAGTAAATCTGGTTTATTTGATTAAAAATATTTTTCTCTTATGCTAAAATTCATATTTTCTTTATCTTTCTAGCTGTCCATAAGAACACAACAAAAAAGAAGGAAAAAAAAATATCTTGACTATCATCTAATATTCTATGATTTTAGATAAAAATCAAAAATTTATACAATTTCAAATTGTTTGGGGATTTCTTTCAATTTTAATTTGAATATGTTTGAAACATTGAGCATGAATATGTTGAAATTTTAAAAATTATTATGTAATATATTAATTAATATATTATATAATATAATATAATTATTATGAAAATAAGGAATTTATAAAATATATTTGCTGAAAAATTCAGTAAAGGATGTAATGTAGTCAAACGAATTTCATGATAATGAATTTAAAATGAATTATTATTATTGTCAAAATAATTGCGTCTTCGCTATATTCCAAATATTTGTTCTGTTATTAATAATATTCTATGTGAAATGAATGATATGTTTTTAAAATTATTTTGCAGTCGTAAATTTTTAAAATGTACGTGGCACATTATAATGAGATTTAAGACATTTATTTAGTAATAATCATAATTTTATTTATTTGTTTCCTCGTGCATAATAATAGCTAAACATGTATTCAAATAATAAACTAATTAAATCCCAAATGCAATTTCGAAATAATATTTCAGTTGAAATAAAATGTATTGTAATTGGCAATGATTTAATTACTTCGTGCAATTTTAATTTTGCATCTTTGAAACAATGAACCTAGAAACATTGAAATATTAAAATTATTGCAAGTAACATAAAAAAGCAAAGTATTTATATTAAAATATGAAAATAATATGAATGCATAATATGAAAATATATTTTTGCATTTGATATATTTTATACCAGCTTATTTTGTTTGCCAAAAGAGGTTAATTTAAGCATTCTTTAGTTTTAACTAGTTACATTAAATTTATTATTAAATTTCATTAAAAATTAAATAAGGACAATTCTGGAAAACGATTTGATTCTCAGCAATTAAATATTTTTGAAATACAAATTTTACCAAATTACTTAATTTCGACATCATCAAAAAAAAAATATTTAGTTAAACAAAAATGAATTAGAATGAATATTTATTGTGTTTAAAAGTGAATTAGAAAATTAACGAAAATTTAGAAGTATAAGAATTTGAGTAAATATCCTAATACAAAAGTAATTTATTTTATCTACAAGTGGGCAAAATTGTCTTGTAGACAACACGTTGTATTTTCGAATTGGTGTTATTTTTAAAACTTGGCAAGAATTACTGAACTGAAAACTCATGTGTTCTATTCCAGGGTTTTGCACGGTAAGTCTACTAGTATATGGCTGAAAAATTCGGCGTTCTTCAGTAGGTGCATGCAGAAAGTTCACAAAGGTTCTCGTTTGAGGTGAAACTATGCCATGATGAAGTGTAGCAGCATCATGTAAAATCATAGAAAATACTGAATATTAAATGAATAGTAATTTGTAGTAAGATGATATTAAAAAAGATGGTTTTATGAATTTATTCTATTTTTGAGGGTTAAAAACTTTAGTCAAAATGCCCATCATTTTAAAAAAGCAACAAGTTGTCTGTAGGATTAAAATATTACTTTGTTTTCCTTTTTAGAATAAATGCAGTTTTTCAACTGCAAAACAATTATCTATGTCAAAAAATATTTAATTATTATTTAGTACTTTGAAAAATTTAAATCACAAAAGCAGACTCCTCATTCATTATATTGGATGGAGAATTCGTTTCCAATTTTCCAAAGTTGATTTAAAAACATGCTTTTCAATAAAGAAAAATGTAAAAATTTCTTCATTTCTTGAAAAATTTGACACTGATTAGTTAAAATATGCTAATCAAACTGTAAAGATACTAAACGAACACGATTAGATAAATTTCATAATTCTGATGATAATTCTATACGCAACTGTGTCAATCAGACTCGCCACGAGGGAAATTAATATTGCATAAAATAATTTTAACTTTTTGATGTAATAATCTTTAACTATTGTCGTCCGGAGTTCCTATAGAATCCTCTAGCCTAATAAAAAGCTTATTTTATCTACAAATTTATCATTCTCATATCTACTATATATATGGGAACATTTGATTTGGTATCGCTTATTGAACCAAGCTACAGAACTGAAAGTTATGCCCAATATGCCACTTTGAAAACAATGAAATTAATGGAACATATAAGAAAGTGTTATCATACCTCATAGAAAGCCTTCTGCATATTCTTTGATGTATTTATTTTATCCTTCTGATAAAATATTGCAGCAAAAACAACTGCGTCCAGCATGATCAATGAACAATCAGCTGCAATGGTCACACCAGGAGCGGAGAAATTGGCATCTTGATCCAATCCACTTAATTTATTAGCTATTATTCCCCTTTTTAATTATACATTCTATGCATTTTACTGCATTTGATGACTACCACTTCTTTTTTTTCTCATTTATATATATTAAAATGTTGTGTGTATTGTATTATAACAAAATATTTCATACTTCCATAATCTAAAAATTGCTTACTATAAATGTAACATTTCCATGCATTCTCGCAAAATAAGTTTTCGTAATAATTTTTTTTTTTTGTATCTAAACATTGGTGGTTTTACTTTTTCATCTTATCTTCAACAAATTCAGAATTTACTCAGAATCAGTAACAAGAATTGCTACATGCATGCTTATTTCAGATGCCGTAATTATAAATGCCTAACATATTATAAAAATTGCAGCTCTTCTATCGTGAAGTTTATCGAAACTCACAAAAAATAATACACTATCGTTTCTTATCTGAATTTTACAATAATTTGCTATGACAGCAACCAAGACATTGAAATATTTTCAATATCATGATTTTTAACAACCTTCTCATCTCTTTTGCCCTCCTCAAAAAAGACTTTCCCAACCGCAAAGACGATGCAGGGTAAGAGACTTTCTACATCGTTAATGTCTTCGAGTAGCTTCTTGCCTAATGATCCCACCCATGGCTGGAGTACAAGCCACTATTTTCCCAAAGAGCCTATTTAGCCGGAATAATTGACGCAGCCTTTCAGACAAACATGGAAGGGCGATCTTCAAGACTTTGAGAGAAAGAAAAAAATAACTGCTCAACTTTTATCTACTTGCTTACTAGTGCTTTTTTTGCTTTTTTTTTATTCATTTAGAGCGGAAAGGAGCACATTTTGGGAAATTGAATTTGAGAATGGGACGTTTGACACGTTTCGATGCACGCCTGCTTTGGAATTCTAAAAAGGAAAATTTTACTTAGCGTCTAGTATTTTTCCGAACAACATCGTTAAAAGAACATTTCCTGGAAGAGCTTTTATTAGAAGAAGAATCTGATTTGTGAGTATGAGAAATTTGAAGGGAGGCTTAGTGGTTGACTCTGCATCTATTAATATTTCAGTACCTAATGCGAAGTAGGTAGATGGACGAGAAATTTTATTCTTTCGTTTAAATTTTATAGACAGGTATTTAAAAATTCCAGTAAGGTAACAGATGATAATCGATATAATATTCTTATTTTTCAATGCATTTTAACAAGGAATTCTATAAAAAATGTGCTCTTTATAATGCTTAAATGTTGCTAAAATGATTGGTTTTATAATCCTAAATATGGACATGAAGTTTTACATTAGATAAAATTTTTTTTGAATGATTTCTGCATAGCCCTATTTTGATAAATGATTTGTAAATTAAAATAAAACTTTATGGTCAAAATATTACAATTCGGCTCATTCCGTGCTTTTTTTTTTTCAAAAACAAATTTTTATGCTACATTAAATAATGCATTCCAAGTTTATTATTATTAATACCAGCGTTGGATTTTAAATTATAATGATGAATGTCAAAAATAATTTACTTTGAAACCATGCTTCCTCCTACACTCTGGCAAGAGGGCCTCAGTGGCTGTCAGAAGAAACTGCCAGTTGTATTCCAGACTTACGTCCTAGAGGAATTACAGCGTAACCACGCTTTTCTGTTGTGAAACGTTTAGTTTACAGTCTCTAACCCCGAAGGAAAATATAATTGTGTATCCGGCACATTAGTTCGCCACAGACTCTCTTTCGGAAAGGAAGTATATTTTTGCGCATTCTGCGCGTAGTCGAGTATTGGTTTTCGATTTAGAAGTGGTGTCATTCCACGAATCAATAACTATCGTCTTTAAATAAGTTAAGTATGGTATTTATCTGTTTGTATGTGTGTGGTGTAACGCGTGTATAAATAAAGCTGTGAATTCTCGAACATGTGCTTCAAGTATCTCAACCCAACCACACCCAGTTACAAACTGGTTGCATAACCTTCACACTACAACTTTTATTTAAAGTGGAACAACATTCTAGATAAATTTCTACAGTATTTTGTATTTTTGTGCGGAGAATTGCAATAGTTTCACCATACATATAAAGCATCTTGGTATAACAGTAGTCAATATAAATTAATGATTCTTACAGAAGATTGTCAATAAGCAGATGATTGCAAGTTAAATATGTGTGTAAAAAAGAACGACTGCTATTACATTGATAAGATTTGGATAGCAAACTAGAGATTTGGATACAACAATTATTCAAAATCATATAATTAATGTTTTTAACTTATATTTATTCTATGGTTTTGAAACGTAAAATTCTTTTTGTAAAAATAATTGTCAAATAGTTGAATCAAGCATATTTATTTTTATATTTGAGGTTAAAATTCTTGAAAAACTACAAATGATAGATATTTTCATTTATTTAGACTTAATTTGTTTGAATTTGTAAATATGCTTGATAGATTTAAATTCAAATAAAAATAATTATTATTTTAAAAACATTTCCTTTGTGAAGAATCATTGTCTTTATCCGGAAAAAAAAAAGAAAAGGATGGATTTTTCTTTTTTTTGCTGAAAATATTTTTATCACGTAACTTAAAAAGTTCCTTAGAACATTTTTTCAAATAAACTTTTGACAGTATATTTAAAAAAAATTTTATTTGGAAGCAATTGAGAAAAATATTTAATATTTGCAGTATTTTCTAAAGAAATTTAATCCAAGTTTATTTTCATTCCAGAAACAATTGTATTTGAATAGCAACTAAAAAATGATATTTGCATAAGTTGTCAGGTTGCATAAGATGTCATTAATATATACTATAGTTTCCTGAAAAGATTTACTGTTTGGCTATATCTTAGTGTGGAAAAACTATATTCTAAAAGTAATTTAAAAATATTTTTTATTCATTAAAGGAACATAAATACAAGATAATACATTTTAAAAATCATAGCGAATCATTTAGTGTTCATTTGATTTTGTTATCAAAATCAAAATATAATTGAAAATTATTATCATTTATTGATATTTGGAAAACAATTTTTTTCATATTATAAGTATTGTTTGTATAAAAATACTTATATACACTATTTCGTGTATATACTATATATATGTATATATATAAACTTATCAAAACATATACTGTCCCACATCAAAGTATTTATTTATTTTTTTTTTATAAATACGACAGAATCAAGGTAAACAATACAGAACTGTTTGTTGGAAATTTAAGAACACGACAGTTTTGATATCGTAATATATCTTTCGTAGTCGCCATAGAGTCGACTCGTGACTCAGTAGTAACGTGCGCCGCTGGTGAGTCTTAGGGCTGAGGTGCAATCCTTTGGTGGCAATGTTGCCGTAGACACTCTTCCAAAAATGAGAAAACTCGATGGCGTTTCCGATGTTCAGCATCTTGCCTCGTTAGTCAGACTATCTGGTGGGAGTTGTCCTGGTTTTCCCAAACGATATGAAAAAAAGCGGATTAGTTACCCCTAAAAGTCCTCCCGGAAAATCCTCGATGGCTCTCCTTCTTCAGCGTCACGGTCCAAGTCAAACGTCTACTTATGTGCGCTCCAACACAACAGAAGCTGCCTCCCTTTTCTCTCCATTCATGAGTAGAATACTCATGGGATTTCGTCCGCGCTGCAGAACACTGAGGATTAGGAAATTTTATAAGCCTAGAAATTAATCTGGAAATTAACACATAAGTAAAATTTTAGGAGAGAGAGAAGGTAGTGAACTATAGCAACTAAAGCAGAAAAAAAAAGTGTGCGCAAAATATTTAAGTCTTTCTGCGAGTTCGTAATCATCTATTTACTGAATATCAGGGTTTATGTATTATAAAAGCCTTTAAAGAATTAGAAAGAAGTTTTCTTCGTGAAATAAGTATGAGTTTGAAGAATGAAAACATATTGGATTCATTGTTTCTCATGAACCATTTTTGCATCGCTGACCTATCAGATAGTAAGTACTGATTTGTTGAGCTTCAAGAATTTTAATGTTGCAACCATGCTTCCTCCTATATACTACACTAATGTTGTAACCATGCTTCCTCAATATACCACAATAAAGTTGTATCCCTGCTTCCTCCAATGTACCACAATAATGTTGTAACCATGCTTCCTCCAATATACCACAATAAAGTTGTATCCCCTGCTTCCTCCAATGTACCACAATAATGTTGTAACCATGTTTCCTCTCACATTCTCCTACTTATCAACCAGCTGACCATTTCCCTGGGGCTTTCAGGAGAATTGGTCAGTTGGACCTCCAGATTCTCAGAGAAAGTAGAAGCGCATTCATGCGCAACCCATGAGAAAAATTTAGTTGATCTTCCATGTGTCACCCAGAAAGGAAATATAATTAGCGCAACTCTGCCTGCAGACCCCATTCGAAAAAGCATATTAGTGCAACTTTGCAGTTCTTTGAGCACCCTGCACTTAGCAGAGAATTTCGGCTGGAACTAGGCTAGTCCTTTGATGAAGTTATAACTATCTTTCTTTACTTTAAGTGTGTTAAATATTGTGTTGTGTTTTTGTACGTGTGTAAATTAAACTGTGAGTTCTAAACACTGGGCCTCAAGTATCTCGCCCCAACCAGTCCCATTTACAATTTGGGACCACCCATGCCTACACATTACAATGTCAGTTTTAGTACAGTAAGCACTAATCGGGCAAACATACGTCAAGACTGATCGAAGAATTGCCATATTTATAGCAACTTTTTATTTGATCTATTCATCAAAGAGCATCTATTGATTACAGAGAGAAATTTAAGAAGATTTTCATTTATTTTTATATTTTTATTATTATTATTATTATTATTTGTGTGTGTGTGAAATATAATTTTGCCAAATTAATTGTTGATCCAGAATTAGTCTAAAATGTTTAGTATGGTTGCTACAAAAAAAGTGGTGGCTTGATTTTGTACAATAAAATTTGTTTATGAGCATTTGAAGAAAATAGGGCCTCTTATTTATTAACAACAACGGTTACTTTTATTTAATGAACCAGTAATTAAGTTTGTGGAGATGAGAGTTAAGTAATTGTTAGAATAATTGGTTATATATTTATTTTTATTACACAAACATGAAATAAAAATAGATATATAACCCAATTGTACTCCGCACCATGAATGTAAAGAATCTTTTCGATTGGTTGGTATATCGTTAATGAATAACGAGAAGGCGAGAAGTGGAAAATTGCTCACTTGCTGAATACCAGGCAAGATATATCTATTAGAGGAACGCATTCTGTTTCTATTAGAAGAGTATTAATGGACTTTTATATTTTTCTGATAGAGAATGTGTTTAAATACAGAAAAACTGTGGTGGAATTTTGAACTATCAGATCAAAATTTCAAACTCGACGCAAAACCTTTTGAATATCTAGATACAAGATTGCTGTATATTATTCCCCATGCTGGAAAGATTGAAAATATGCAGCTGTTATAGATTTTAATAAAATTGGTTTTGAGGAGACATGTTCATAGTAAAACCTTTATTTTAATTATCCTCTTGCATAAAATCATCCAATATCTTTTAATCTGATATATTTGATTTCCATGTGTTGGTATTTAATTTTATATAAAGGATTTTTCTAAAAGTATACATACATATGTAGAAAAATCTATACAAAAATGACAAAACCTTAGTAAGAAATTTATTTAATATTTTTGGTTTTAAATAAATTTATAACTTTTATAATCTATAAAATATTACAAAATTACTAAATATCAATAAAAAAATTCTCAATTAGAAATATTCTATGCTCCATATCCTTTGAAATTTTCAAATAGTTTTATTGCATTATTCAGATCTAGCAACACAGTTAATATGCTGGAGGGCTAGGGTTCGAATCGAATGGCAAAAAAATAATAAATAATTATTGTTGCCTCTGATTTATTATCATTTATAGTCACTTTTTATTTATTGAACCAGTTATTAAGTTTGTGGAGATGACAGTTAAACAATTGCTAAAAACAATTGGGTTATATATCGATTTCATTACTCAAATATGAAGTTTAATCCGCATAAATGACTGTTAAGAATCTTTTGGATTGGTTGGGATGTCGTTAATGAATAAAGAGGAGAGAAACTTTGCTGGGTTGCATAATACCAGTCAAGATATTTCTATTAGGAGAACGGGATTCTGTTAATTTGAAGAGAAAATTTTTTATTAGAAGAGGTATGAATGGACTTTTTTATTTTTTGATAGAGAATGTGTTTAAATAGAGAAAAACTGAGGGGAGAATTTGAACTATCAGATCAAAAATTCAAACTCGATTTAAAACTTTTGAATATCTAGATAAAAGCCTGCTGCATATTCATCATACTGGAAATATTAAAAATATGGAGCTGTAATAGATTTTAATAAATTGGTTTTCACAAGACATGTTCAGTGTAGAAACATTTATTTTAATTATCCCTTTGCTTAAAATCATTCAACATCTTTAATCTGATTTATTTGATTTCGTGTGTAGATAAATGATTTTTCTAAATGTAAACGTGCATATGGGTAGTGTAAAAAAGTTATAAAAATGACATTTTTTTTAATTGATAAAATGTCGAAAATTTTTAAGCCATTTATTTAATATTTTTTGTGTTTAAATAAATTTATAAGTTTTTATAAATATAAAAATATTTCAAAAATTATTGAATAACAATAAAAAGTTCTTGAATTAGAAATAACCTATACTTTATGTGCTTTGGAAACTTTCAAATAGTTGTATTGAACTATCTATGGTCTAGTGAGGACTAGATTCTGAATCCAATGTCGATGGTAGATGCATAGATGCAGTCATTGTTTTCAGATACAGAGACACTCGTTAGCGATGATTTTAGTATATTTAAGCTGGGCATGTCCTCAGCCAGATAGCCTAGTAGAAATATTAAATAAATAATATTTATGAAAAATATGAAATGTATGATATATACGGGAAATATTATATAATATTTTCATGTTTTCTACTAGAATGCAAATGCTTTGCAATTACTCCTGAAATTTCTCCCCGAAAAATATTCTGCCTTCATTGCTCATTGTTGTTTTCTGTTCTTATACATTTTATAATACGAAACTTCTGAATGAAGAAATCAAAAAATTTTTTTGTTGTTTATTTCTATTAGTGTTTCCAATTAAATATGCATCTATGTTTCATATAACATTATTAATAAAAATTTTTAGACATTAGAATTAATTATACAGTACAACTATACTAATAAAGAACTTAATTTATATGCCACTACAACTTCAAAAGAAAAAGATTTGTTATCACGATACTATTATGGAAATTAATAAGATGATAATGATAATGCAGGAAAGGAAGTAATTTATTAATTGATTAAAAATAGAGAAAACAGATAAAACTCCTTGATTCCTATGCATTTAAACAAAAAAGAGTGTTATTTGAAAAGACAAATATTAGTAACAGTAAATTGTTTTAAAAAGCTAGAAACGGAGATTCTAGGATTAATGAAGCAAATAGATCACATCATTTGTTTGCAAAAGGCTTAATAAAAAATGTGTTTCTGATTCACAATAGAGATAAATCACTTATTTTCTCCAATCACTCCATTCCAGTAATGCATAGTATTTTTTAAATTAATTATTATAGATATTTGGAAATCTTTGTGAATAGCTGCAAGAAAAATGTTTATTTTTTGTCTTTTGACTTCATTTGTTAACTTTCGCATTGAATAAATAATTCTCATTTTAAGTGTTTTCCTGTTAAAATCCATTTTCCTTTTTTTTTTTTTTTACTAGCAATTATTATAATTTGCATTTTTCAAAATACGACTATACTGAATTGCAACAGAATGAATATTAAAAATGGTGCATAATTTATAAGAGATAATTAGTCTTTTTAAAGCATTTTGCAATATATATAGTTAGAAACTGAAAAAGAATAAATATAAGCGTAAGCGTTTAGTGGCAAAATGCACGACAGTAAGCTAAAAAAACAATGAGTAAGATAAATAAAATAAAAAATGTATATAAAAATGTTTACAAAGTATTTAATTCAAAAAGTAGCATTAATTCATTACTGCGGATATGCCTTTCAAAAACACATTTTAAAATGTATAATTAAAAATTTTAAAAACATAATGCCACATTCAACATGTTATATCTAACATGATAATTCTCCAGTTTCAAATGATATCTAAATTAATAATCCTGCAAAATAATCACTTAATTCTGCGCTAAACTGTCACCAGATGCAGAATCAGTTTATGTACTGAATTTGCCTTTCTAGCATAAATTAATGTGGCAGAGATTAACACCCTGTACTATTAATCTACAAAATATTAAGTATTAGCTTTGAAAATTGAGATTTCATAATTAACAACTTAAGCTTCAATCTTGCACAGGTTTTCCATGTTTACAAACATTGTGTACAGCAATCTGTGCCTGTCACGGGAGTGTGACTCACAACTTGAATGCTGCGCGTGTTAACATTTACCCCTTCAAAGAAGTTGGATTGCAGTTAATTAACGTTTTTTAAATATCTTAAGAAGATATATATGTATATATATATATATATATATATATAGATATATATATGTATATATATATATATATATATATATATATATACATATATATATATATATATATATATATATATATATTATGTTTTTACATATATATATATCTGCTATATATATATATATATATATATATATATATATATATATATATATATTCAGCTTATAGCTTACTTTGGATGCATTTTAAGTAAGGAAAGTTTTCGCAGCTGCAGTTGAAAGAGAAAAAAAAATCGCTTGAAAACAAATTTAAAATTTTTATTAATTTAACAATTGTTATTATTAAAAATATGTTCCAAAAGTAAAAAGGCATCCCTCAAGAGATAATAATATTATTCGGTACCAAAATAAGCTTTGACTTAGTTTTGAAAAGTGGTTTTGTAAATCTAAGACACTGAATATTTAATCGAGGAAATGTATCTTAGAAAAATAAACATAGAAAATAAGCAATATTGATGTTTTTGTTTTATCTGAACTGACGTAAGTTTTATCTGATAAATCAATCAAGATATTATTTAAAATTCGATGTCCAGCGAATTTGGATTTGTACAGAGGGTCATAGTTTGAAGCCTGACGAAAAGCATATTGATAAACGCTGCTATAGAAGAAATTCTCATGTTTTTTTTCCTTAAAATTTTTATTACTTGGAATAGCAGTGAATGGAAGAAAGTAGAAACATTTTCTTTGAATAGTAAAAGAAAACACGAAGTCGCCCATGACAAATGGAAGTTAAACGCAGAAATATTTTGCCATAATAGAAGAAAGGAAGTGTTTCAAAGCAGAATGGAGGTGCCATGAGTTGAATAGTTTTGATTTAAACATGTTAATAAAAAGTACGAAAAAGCAAATTAACGGTTTCAAAATAAGCCTTTACTTGAGTTGCATAATGTATTTAGCAGAATACAGCCCCAAGTGTCTAGCTGCAAAAGGCAGAATATTTTATACGTTAGAGAAAACGAAGAAATTTTTTCATAAGTTGAATGAAGAAAATTCTTGTTTAATACTGTTTATACACTTTTGTCCGTCTGAAAAATCTTTGCTGATGAAAATCTTCCTTTCTTACACAGCATATTTCCTAACTAACTTATATATATATAACTACTTCAATTAAAACTTTCGTAATAAAAAGTTCAAAAATAGGTTTTGTAATCCTTATAGGAACTTTTAGAATAAGATACTTTTGAATGAACTGTTTAATCAGGACCAGCTTATGGATTCCTTTACGTTTCTTTTGACTTCAATTGTTAGTTCATATTATATTTTGGTTGTTGGTAATAAAATACGAATAAACGCAAAACGAGAATTTGTACTCGATTCAAAATGCTAAGAAAAGGTAAATGAAAATAACGGAAAATATTTTTTTTCCTTGAACGAAAATATTAAAATAACGAGAAAACAATTATGCATCACTCAGCAAAATTGTTTCTTTTATTAAATGAAACTAACTCAAAATAGCGAATAGCAACTTTTACATCCCAACACGAGATTCTTGCGAAACAACATAGGAAAATTTAACTACAGTTTCTAAAATAAATAAATTCAATTATTAAAATGAAAACAGATTTTTGACATTAGCACTGATAACCTTATGCAATTCTCCTCGCCAAAAACTCGCATTGAACATTCATGCACACATTAAACTATTCGTCTTCAAATATGATTTGATGGCATGCTAAAGTTTTTCAACAACAACTTAATCACTTATTAATTAATTACCATCATTTATTACTAAACATTTGATTAACAAAACAAATAATAGTTATATATAAATGTTATTCTATATATTATCGCTCTTAACTACACTCCTGTCTCTGCTTAGTGCTCTTTAATTATTAATACTTGATTTAAAAAAATTACCTTTTCTGTTGTTTTAATTAAATTGAAATTTAAGTCTACAAGATTTAAATTTGATAAATTTATTATAATGGAAAATTTGTTTAACTTTCTAAATTCGCATTGCATTATTGCTTCTTTGAGCTTTAAAAGTTATAAAACTGATTACATTTCATGTAAAAAAAAAAAAAAAAAAAGCAATCTATCACATTTTCAATACTTAAAAATAATAAGCAAATAGAGTAATTTAATGATACTCAATATTTATAGGGAATATATGAGAAAATTGTTTTTGATTAAATTTTTACTATGAACTTCTTCACAAAAGTTACTTTCTCTTCAAATGAAATTGGATACAAGTGTAAAAATGTCTGAAAATCAATTAAATTGTACGAATCTTTGATTGAAACGTGATCATCCGTCGATGTTTTTACTTTGAAATATCTACCTTATAATTTTGTATCTCCATTAAATCTCAATTTATAGGCTCCACTGTGCTTTCATTTCCTCAGTTTGTGGAATCTTTTATCGTTTTGATGGGATTTTAGCTTGTCTTGTTTCTTTGTACAAATTAATCGCTACTCAGTGAGATTTTTGATTTCACGTATTTAAATACTTAAGTTCTTTTCATATAAACTCAGTGCTCTTTAGTGAGATAAGGTGATCACACCCTGTTGATGCTTTTCAAAAGCTGTTAATAAACTGAACTTATCTAGATTGAGATGCGGAAAAGTAATTGTATGTAGACTCTACAACAAATAATGATGTGTTTCTTTATCGATAATTTCATTAAAATGAGAGAGAGGCATTGATGACTGAAACCAGACCGATGATTTTTGTTTCATCTTTTATATATCTAACAATGAAATACTATGTATTTTTATATAAATTTTTATACCTACTTTAATTTTGATGGATATCATTTGTAGTGTATATAATATTACATCATTTGTACTGTATATACCGGCTGGAGCAATAACATCTGGTGGTAAGTAATAAATTGATATAGAGAGAACACATATTTTCCATACTGAATATATATGCCAGGAGTATGGAATATATATATATATATATATATATATATTCCATACTCTAATTCCCGTATTCATGAGTAGCTTCCCAAGTGTAACTACAAATTTAGTTTTTAAATCACAGTGACAAAATTTTTTCAGGAAACCTAGAGGGTCTTAAATTTTCAGTTTTTAAATTTAAGCAAAAAAAAAAAAATGAAGTTAAATGTCCTTTTTAAAAATATGTTCTTTAAA
>BPLR01016537.1:0-60289 GCA_021605095.1 Caerostris extrusa
TAGAAAATATGTTTATCGGGTGGGATTGTTAATCATAATACCTACTGTATGATTCAGATGCTTCCTGATTCTTCCCCAAATTTTAAATAATAAAAATATCAAGATAAAAACTAGATGAAAAACCAACTACACAATAACGACTAATTTTTCTGCTTTCAAAATTGTAATATGCCGCCCTGAATGTTAGGGGATATTTTCTCCCCTAACAAGCAATCGATTTGTTCATTTCCGCTTTTAAAATGGATGTTTACTTTTACTTAAACAATAGGCTTATACAATATAGTTGAACTATATTGCTTTTTCTTCACAACAATTGTTGCAAATTTCTAACCTATATTTAAAGCACTTTACTGTAAAACGATTTCATTTAAAAGCAGTATTTCACTATTTATTTATTTTTTTACATTTAGAATAACAATTATTCAGCATTTGATCTAATCTTCTATAAATATTTTATAAAATTTACATCAAATGAAATAAAAACCATCCTTTGGGGAATCCTTATTAAATTTCAAAAGAAAAATTCCTTTGCTATTTCTATGGCCGTAAACATCTTCGGGAATCTGTTCTTCATTACTAGCGGTATGATTACCACCCAAATACAAATAATACAAAATGATGATATCAATACCAGTAACAGTAACAAATATTTAGCATTTGATAATGTAACCAGTAACAACTCTTTAGCATTTGATATTCTATTCAGTTACAACTATTTAGCATTTTATCTAGTCTTCTATAAAGGTTATTAAAATTTACATCCGTAAATTAAATAACCCCATACTTTTGGAATCATTACCACATTTCCAATAGAAGCTTCCTTTACTAATTTTATGGCCATAAGAAATCCCTAAGAAATATGTTCTTCCTTACTAGCTGTATGTTTTCCCCAAATCCGAAATACAAAAACGATAATAATACCAGTACCAGTGACAGTAAAAAACTATTTAGCATTTTGATATTGTAACTAGTAACAACTATTTAGTATTTGATATTGTAACCAGTAGCAGCTATTTAACATTTCATCTAGTCTTCTATAAAGATTATTAAAATTTACATCTATAAATGAAATAACACCATTATTTTTGGAATCCTTATTAAATTTCCAATAGAAACTTCCTTTGCTTTATTTTAGGGCCCCTAAATCTGTTGTTCATTACACGCGGTATGGTTACCACCCAAATCCGAATAATACAAAATGATGATAACAATACCGGTTCATATCATGTCTTCATACCATAAAACTATCAGTGACTTTTTGCAGACATTGGGGCTCAAGCCCAATTTAAGAAATCACTCGGAAAATTAGCCAATTTGGAAGAGAAACTGAGGACCATAAGCAGAAAATTTTCTGGAGATGAGAACGCATACACAGCCAGGCCGAAAACTTATACAGATAAATAAATAAAAACAGAAGCCAGAAGGCAATAAGGAATGAAAATCGATTTTCCGGAAAATGACCAATTTCGTGAACCACCATAACAAAATCCCTCATTTTCTCCTGAAAAAAAACAGATCTAAATGTACAGAGGGAGCCAAAAGAAAGTGCGAACCAAAAAATATAGAACAAAAAAAAGAAAGAAAAAAGCACACACAACTTCCCCTTTGATAAAAAATAGAATAAGAATGGAAAAAAAAGATTTTTGTGCGTAGAATATCAACAAATAAATGCTATATAAAGAAGATACTCTTAGAGTATTGGTAAGACTGCTAAGTCCCTATAGTAGAAGAAAGCTTTTGGTATATATCCATACATATTGTGAAAAGCACTGAAGGCGTACATTTATATTGGACTTCTTTTTATTTTAGCAATCTATGTATAAATTTTATTTTTTGGGACGGAAAATGATTCCTTCGGAGATTTTTAGAATTCTATCACTTTTCCATTCCATGGTCTTTTTTTACTTTAGAAGCTTTTCTTTGCTAAAGAATGTTATAAAAAAAGTTTTCTAGTGTTTTCATAGTTTCAAGACTTGGGAAACGAATAAATATTTCGATTTGTAAGTCTTCGAATGTACTTGTGAAATTGAGAAATTTGATTTCACATTCTACAAAAAGTTTCATAAAAAATAAATTCTTTTAATTTAGATCAGTCATGCCTAAAATGTTCTTAAAAGGTGTCGTTTTTAAATTTTCGAATATAAACCACACATATTGTTTGCTGAACGGAAGGAAGAAGATGAAGTTTTGATTCTTCATATTAAAACTCACCATCTTCTTTTACACAAATAACGTACTTGAAACTCATATCATTATCATTATCATTTATTGTAGCAAATAACAAATTAATATTATAACAAATAGACGGTTAATACAAATTGATGCATTATATTGAACAAAGTAATTAAAAAAAAACAAATTAGACAGATAGACCTTTAGCAGATCAGCATTGATGGAACTTCAGTAAAGAGGACACATTATGATGATTGGAATGATATAACAAATTAATATTGTTAAGCATATAACAAATTAATATTAGAACAAATAGATGACTACTACAATTTATTTATTACGTTAAAAAGCAGATTTTTAATAAACAACGTTCACCTCCTACGCTGTTAAGATCAAAATCTATATTTAGAAAATATATATTCCCTTTTGACAGATCTATTTATCATTGATGGTACTTTAGTAAAGAGAACACATTATGATGATTGCAAATATTTAACAAATTGATATTGTTAAGTATATTGGGAAGGATATAACAAATAATAACATTATTATTATAACAAAATACGACTATTATAAATTCAATTATTATGTTAAAAAAATAGATTCTTCATCAACAACGTTCGTCTTATACCGCTATCAGATGAAAATCTAGAATTAAAAAGTTTCATTCTCCTTTGAAAGGTCTATTTAGCATAGATTGTACTTCAGTAAAGAAGACACATTTTGATGATTGGAATGACATAAAAATTAATATTGGTAAAAAGATGTAACAAATATATTTGATAGGATATAACACATAATAACAACTTAATACAATAACAAATAGACGACTATTGCAAATTGTTATATTTTTTTTTGGTAGGTTTATTTAGCACTGATGGTGCTTTTTAGTAAAGAGGACATATTGTTTTGATTGGAAGTATATAAACTTAACATATCGGCAATTGGATTACCTGGTTCAAGAATTCTGTTTTTCTCATACGACATGCAAATGCGTTTCAATTATTCCTGAAAGTTCAGAAACAGAATTACTTCTTTTACCTGTTAAAAGTTGTCCATGGAACTCGACGAGGGTACTGTGAAAAATACATACAAAAATAAATCATTATTAAACATGATTTGTATTTGGAAGTCTGTTCACTTGGCCATACATAATAGTCCATGGACTTAAATATGGAAAGATTAGAATACCATTGATAAAGGATGATTTGGAAGGAAGAAATTACAAGTTAGATTTCCATTACTAAGCTAAAATATTTAGATTTCAAAGATACTTTGTTTGCAGTTTTACTGCCGTATAAGGAGGGTTTAACTGGCGTGTTTTATTTACTCATACTGTCCTTAAGAAAGAATACATTATTTATACGAATAACATTGAATACTATAGTGGCATCCGTTTTAATTATTATAAGGAAGAAGAGGCTTACATATGAGCTTGGTTGATTAATAAAATAATAATAGTAGTAAGATAATTTCCGCAAAACAAAATTATTTTACTTGAAAATAAAGTTTCTGAAATTATAAAATTAATTAATATAACATTAATTAATTGTTATATTATTTAATTTTTAGTTACAAAAATAAAATTTGTTATTTATAAATTTGTATATTTATTTGTTATATATGTATAATTTATAATTTATTATATATAAATAATGTACTTAATAATAATAATAATTATTATCATTATTTTTATTTAATTAATTAATTTAATACTAATATTAATAAAATAATATTATTTATTATTTATAAGATTGCACCGTATAGAAATTTGCATAAATTAAATTTAATAAAATAATAAATTTGTTATATTATTAAATATTATTTAACCAGTTGAAGAACAGTCTATTCATGACAAAAATTTTAATCAAATGAAGAAAAATAAAAAAGGAACAAATGGGACCACATAAAAACATAATAAATCATGAAGCATTCTTCACCAACTCGATGAAACTGACTGAGATGCTGGCCCATTAGTACATCCCACCGATATTTGCAGCCCAACATGGGAGCCTTTTATACTTCACGGATGAGTGAACATTCCTCCTTCTAACTGCCATCTTGCGAGATAAGTAAATGATTTCTTTCATTACACCTCATCACATGAGAACTATTCTTAAAATAAATGACACTCAACACAAATGGCATCTCTCGTAAGGGATATTGAAAATAGTTGTTAACTTAAACGACAAATTCATCAATGGTTTGTTGCGATCCTAAAGAGAGGGATAAAAATTTAATATCTTCTTCGAAAAGATGTCCATGCATCTTGTTCTGCATGCTCACCCGGAAGCAAATCTGAAGACAATTTGCTACGGATTACTTGTCTCTTCCATACTTATTACTTTGACAGCCAACGCTCGGGGTGCATGCATTTGTTAAAACTTTGGACACATTGAGATTTTTTTTTTTTCTTTAATGGATCAGAGATTTAACGATTAGGTTTTGGCATTTTCAGTGTTCCTAATACATATGTGCCAGTGTTTCAATGCTTTATAAAAGAACATGTTGTTCTAATTTAATGTTTGAACGTGCAAAGATAATCGATAATTTCTTTAAAACAAAATATTTGACTTGAAATTAAAGTTTCTGAAATTAAAAAAAATAATTAACACAACAGTAATTAATTGTTATATTAATTAATGTTTAGTTTCAAAAAAAAAAAAAAATTTTTATTTATAAATTTGTATATTTATTTTTATTTATGCATAATATATTATTTATATAATAATTATTATATTTAAATAATAAATTTAATAAATTTTACAATAATAATACTGATAATAAAATAATAATTATTATTATAACATCAATAATAATTTAATTAAAATTAATTAATATTAATTAATTTCATAATAATAATAATGGTCAAATTATATAATATATTATATTTATTATTTACAACTTTGTATTGTACGTAAACATGAATGAATTAAATTTAATAAAATAATAAATTTAACTGGTTAATATAACTAATAATAATAATTTAACTGTTTAAATAACAATATTTAATTTTTTATTAAATAATGTTATTTAACCATTTAAAGAATAGTCTATACATATAAAATTTTTAATCAAGTGAAGAAAAATAAAAAAAACAAAATAACAAATAAGACCACATAAAAGCATAATAAATCATGAAGCATTCTTCACCAACTCGATGAAACTGACTGAGATGCTGGCCCATTAGTACATCCCACCGATATTTGCAGCACAACATGGGAGCCTTTACCACACCACGGATGAGTGAACATTCCTTCTAAACGTCGTCTTGTGAGACAAGTAAATGATTTCTTTCATTACACCTCATCACATGAGAACTATTCTTAAAATAAATGACACTCAACGTAAATGACATCTCTCGTTAGGGATATTGAAAATAGTTGTTAACTTAAACGACACATCCATCAATGGTTTGTTGCGATCCTGGAGAGAGGGATACAAATTTAATATCTTCTTCGAAAAAGATGTCCATGCATCTTGTTCTGCATGCTCACCGAAGCAAATCTGAAGACAATTTGCTACGGATTACTTGTCTCTTCCATACTTATCACTTTGATAGCCAACGCTCGGGGTGCATGTCTTTGTTAAAACTTTGGACACATTGAGATTTCTTTTTTTTTCTTTCTTTAATGGATCAGAGATTTAACGATTAGGTTTTGGCATTTTCAGTGTTCCCTGATGCATATGTGCCAGTGTTTTGTAACAGAACAGGTTGTTTGAATGTGCAAGGATTTTTTAAAAAAATGAATTAAAATAATTTATAGGATGTTAATTTCTGAATGCAGTATATCATTTTGATTTTAGATTTTGGGGACAAAAACCGCGGTGAATAGGTTTTATTCGAATTCGGTTTGGTAATTAGCTCTACTGTCATTTTTACACATTTTAGGCTAAATTGGTCGGTACTTAAAGTTTAACGTGTTTGATTTCGGAGTGGTGTCAAAAGTTTTCATGTCTAATTCAGTTAACGAGGAAATTAGCTATTTGTTAACCAGTTGATTAATTAAATATACAAATCAAACACATCTTAATAGAGCATGGAATGAATAAGTAAAGATCTAGCTGTGTATTCGTTCAAAACTTCGATGATACCAGAGGGTAATGGTGTCATATTGAAATAGTATTTTTGCTTTAATATGGTCAATAAGCTTAGTAATTTCAAGGGTAATCTAGAAAAAGCGTAAGCATTTTATACAGTATACAAATCGAGAAAGATGTTATAAATTTGCATTTCTTTATTAATAGATCATATACATTCATGCATTAAGAAAGGATTATCTAGAAAAAATGTAAGCAAGTTATAGTACTTACACACTGGGAAAGTTATAAATTTTCATTTCATTTGTTAATGTACCATATATATATTCATATACTAAGCAAGGGTTAATCTAGAAAATGGGCAAGCATTTTAGTATAGTACGTATGCATCGAGAAAGATGTTATAAATTTTCATTTCTTAATTAATAGGCCATATAGATTCATATATTAATCAATTGATTTCGGTAAAACATTTATTCATTTAAGAAAGTTCTGAAAGAAAAAAATGTTTCTACAATTTATTTTTTAATGAAGATATATTTAACTCTACATATTTGTGTAAATATTCCAATTCATAATTTAGATATTGAATCAACAAACTCTTTTTTTAAATTGATTTTTTATCGTATAAAACTTGGAAAAAAAATACAAATGTTGCGTTAGGTTTGAAAATTCATCTCCTTCACCCTTAAAGCACAACTTCTTTAAAAATTAGAAACGAATATTTAAAAAATTATTGATTATTATGATATCACAATAACTTACTAATAATTGTCGTAAACTGACATCAAACGGCCAATAGTTATAACTCCGGACACTTATTAGTTGGCAATCACATTAGCACTGTTTAAAATAACAAGAATTATAATAATGAATAACTAACAGTACTTTTCCTAAAACATTCTGTATGTTTTATAGAAAAGATTTATTTCTTTTGAAAAAGTATCCATAAATATTATAATTCTAACTAAGGGAAGATTGAATACAAAAAGCTTGGGGTCGAAAATTTTTACGTTATATTGAAGGAGGAGGCATGCAGAAATTGAACCGTGTAGATATAGAGAGCCCCTTCACCATTTTAGGGAAAATTACCCATTCAAAATTGTTCTACCAAAATGTATTTATAATACAATAGGCGTCTGGTGGTAAGTAATGCTTTGTAGTAAGTAATAATCTGTCTGATAATTATATGCCATTTAAAACTGAATGATTACTTGTTCATGTTTTTGGTACCAGAAAAAGAAACATGATTCTGTTGGCCCTAACTATATATATTTTAAAAACTAACTATGCCATTAACTATTTATTTTGAGAACAAGACACGGCAGCTTGGCCGAACATCTCAACAGAATAGGCAGATTGACTAATAGCCTATGGGCTGTCTATACAACAGACTCTATGAATAAGAGCACTTACTCGTCTGTTTGGGTCTTGACCCTACGTTACAATATAGAGGAAATGCTTGCCTGTTGTATTGGATGTCCTGAGCACAAGTTTACTTCTCCCTTTAGATTTTAGGTATCTTTAATTTTTTAGGCTTTTACTTGAGTAATTTTTAATGTTGTCATTACTTTTATATTGTCAAGTTTTAATTCTAATGATGTTGTTTTATGAGTTTTTTATATTTTGGTAACGTGTAATTCTGAATTAATTGTTGTATTGTAGTAAATGGATTGAGTTCCATTCATGCCATATAAAACAATCATATTTTAAGGAAGATTTAAGTCATTGATGTAAAAGATTTCCAACAAATTAAATTCTTTAAAAACATATTCAACAAATTATATGCTGATAAATATTGATCTTTTTTAAATTTAAACAACAAAAAAATTAATGAGAAGTCTGATTTTTATCTTCATCCGTCTTAACACACTTTAAATAAACTATTTCCTATGATTGTTTCTCCGATCCAAGTGAAGTGTTAGATTGAGAAATGAATTTCTGAACTGGGACCGTTCAGTTCGATACTAAACGATAAATATCTATTTATATTAAATTGATACAAAAACAAAAACATTAAGAAGTTTGATTTTTATAATCATTCATCTTATCACGTATTTAAATGAACTTTTTCGACCCAATTGTTATGTTAGATTGAGAAATCAGTTTCTGGTCTGCAATTGCTGAGTTCGAAACCAAACGAACAGGAAGCATTTGTTGTTTCTATGCCAGAGATGAGGACAGAAATATCCATAGGCCAGAATATACTTCTGCATCAGTTTGAAAAAGTTGCAAACCCTATCCTGATGCCATCCTTTTGAACGTTCCTTTTCAACTGT
The DNA here is from genome assembly GCA_021605095.1 of Caerostris extrusa. Lineage (NCBI taxonomy): Eukaryota > Metazoa > Arthropoda > Arachnida > Araneae > Araneidae > Caerostris > Caerostris extrusa. The sequence continues at coordinate 8,493 of BPLR01016537.1, forward strand.
GTTAGAAAATTATGAGTACAGTGTAGCAAATCTTCCGTCTTGCACCCCAGAAGACTTTAAGTTTGCTATATGTCTTACATTCTGGCAAAATGACTTAAATGACTGGAAAATGACTTATTTCAAAGTGTCTGACATTGTAAGGGTAAATGACTTAATTCAAAGTGTCTAACATTATAAGGGCAAATGACTTAAATCAAAGTATCTGACATTCTAGGGGCAAATGACTTAATTCAAAGTGTCTGACATTCAAGGGGCAAATGACTAAATTCAAAGTGTATGACATTCTAGTGGCAAATGACTTAATTCAAAAGTGTATGACAATCCAAAACAGTAACAATATAACCTTTATTGAATATGTTTTGCTTGAAAGTTACTCTCTTACAACGAAACACCTTTTTGAATAACTGAAAAACAGCAAAAAGATTATTCCAACGTATAGAGAGTGGGTTTTATAGAAAAACCTTTATCCTTCGAAAAAAAACATTTTCTCTACAAGGAATAAAATTCTAAATAAGTGGAAGACTAAAATAAAACCCGAAGGTACGAAGAAATACATTATTTGTGTCCCACGAAATGCAAATCTAAATCTCTAGTGTTTAGGAGGGACTTTTGTATTACAAAAAAGAAAAACAATAAGGTTGAAAAAAATGTGACGGTGGGATTTCAGTTAAGTGGTTTAGTACTATACTTTCTCTACGTAATGAATCATTTATATTGTTATTAAATCACTTTCAAAAGCCTTTTCTTTCTACAGAAGAAAGTATCCTCGTACACGACACGTCTTTTATTCAAACACTGAACAAAAGAATGCCCGTTTTGGAGTTCTTTAAATAAGGTAGTAGTAAAAATGCAGAACGGAATTCATTTTTCTTCGAGTAGATTTTGAACCGAGTCAAGATTGAAATTTATGGAAAAGTTTTCAAATATTTTTCTTAAAAATAAAGATTATTTTTAAGAAAATTTTTTTGTTATTTTCATTAAGCAACTGTTAAGTGGGATTAAAGAGGAGTTTCGTGTTTCCTCAGATAATTATTTTTAATTTAATATTGTGGTGGTTTTTTTTTTTTTATCTTTCCAAAATTTCTTTAGTTTTGAATTTTTGAAGTTGGTCTTTTAACGTGGAAATGCCAATTAAAATAAATGAGAATGTTTCAATTAGGGTTAATATCTTAATAAATAAGCAACATAATATTTTTAGCTCTTATTTCAGTACGTTTAATAAGGAGATTTTCGTTTAGAAGTTTTAAATAGTTTTAAAATTGTGTGTGGTTTTTTTTACTAAATTGCAATTTTTTCATTGATATAATGTTTAATATTGGTTTAATGAAGTTCTAATTTGAAAAATGTAAAAATTAGCATTTTTTGGAGCTTTTTGATTTCTTTGATAAAAATTATACTTATTATATTAAATCGAAAACTAAATTATCTTACGTTACCTTTAAAAATATTGAACAAAAAAAAGGAATAAGTTTGACTGTTAGAAATATAGGTAAATTTCATTCAGTAAATGATTAGTTAATTTAATCTTTGATTTTTAAAAACAATTCTTCCTATATATTTGTATTTGTTTACACATGTTTACTTCTGAGTATTAAATAATGGCTAATAACATTTAAAGTGTCTCACATTCTAAAGCTAAATGACTTGATTCAAAGTGTCTGACATTCTAGTGAAAAATTATATTCAAAGTATCTGCCATTCTAGTGGCAAATGACTGAATTCAAAGTGCTTGACATTCAGGTGGCAAATAACATTCAAAGTTTCTGAATTCAGTCATTTGCCACTAGAAGGTCAAAGTGCCTGAAATTCAGATGGCAAATAACATTCAAAGTGAAAAACATTAAATGAATTGCAGTAAATGAATTATTTCAATGTGCCTGACATTCCAGTGGAAAATGACTTAATTCAAAGTGTCTGGCATTCCAGTGGAAAATGACTTAATTCAAAGTGTCTGACATTCCACTGGAAAATGACTTGATGCAAAGTGTCTGACATTTTTGTTGCAAATGACTGTGTTGAATGTGCCTGACATTCTGGTGGCAAATAACATTCAAAGTGAAAAACATTAAATGAATTGTAGTAAATGAATTACATCAATGTGCCAGACATTCCAGTGGAAAATGACTGTATTCAAAGTTCGTGACATTCTGGTGGCGAATAACATTCAAAGTGAAAACATTAAATGAATTGCAGTAAATTAATTACTTCAATTTGCCTGACATTCCAGTGGAAAATGACTTAATTCAAAGTGCCTATCATACTAGTGGCAAATTCAAAGTGTCTGGTATTCTAGTGACAAATGATTTAATTCAATGTATCTGAAACGCTAACAATAGAACCTTTATTGAATATTTTTGCTCGAAAGTTAACTCTTCTACAACAAAACACTTTTGGAATAACTAAGAAAAGGATTGTTCCAACGTATAGAGATGACTTTATTCTTCTAAAAATTTTTCTCTACAAGGAATAAAACGCTAAATAACGGGAGACTAAAATAAGACCCGAAAGTACGAAGAAATACATTATTTGTATCCCACGAAATACAAATCGAAATCTCAACAATTTAGGAGGGACTTTTTGTATTGCAAAAAAGGAACAATAAGGCCCCAAAAAAAATGTTGGGGTGGGATTTTAGCTAAGTGGTTTAGTTACCAGACTTTTCTACTTATTGTATCGCTTATATTGTTATTAAATCACTTTCAAAAGCCTTTTCTTTCTACAGAAGAAAGTCTTCTCGTACACGACACGTCTTTTATTCAAACACTGAACAAAAGAATGCCCGTTTTGGAGTTCCTTAAACAAGGTAGCAGTAAAAAATGCAGAACGGAATTCATTTTTTCTTCGAGTAGATTTTGAACCGAGTCAAGATTGAAATTTATGTAAAAGTTGCTTAAATATTTTTCTTAAAAATAAAGATTTTTTTTTTTAAAGAAAAATTTTTTTGTTATTTTCATTAAGTAACCGTTAAGTGGGGTTAAAAGAGGAGTTTCGTGTTTCATCAGATAATTTTTTTAATTTAATATTGTGGAATTTTTTTATCTTACCAAAATGTCTTTATTTTTTAATTTTTGAAGTGGTCTTTTCAGGAGGAAGGGGCAATTAAAATAAAGGGCCAATGTTTCAATTAGGGTTAATATCTTAATAAATAAGTGACAGTATATTTTTAGCTCTTATTTTAGTACGTTTAATAAGGATGTTTTTCGTTTGGGAGCTTTAGAATATTTTTAAATTATATGAGGTTTTTTACAAAAGTGGCAAAGATGTTTTTTTATTGATACAATGTTTAATATTGGTTTAATGAACATCTCATTTGAAAAATGTAAAAATTAACTCTTTTTGGAGGTTTTAGATTTCTTTTATAACTGATTATACTCATTTTACTAAATCGGAAACTAAATTAATAATTTTACTTGATACTTTTTAAAAATTTTGCACAAAAAAAATAATTATGAAAAGTAATTAAATAAGTATTACACAATAAATAATTATTTAATTACTAAAATGCTTTCAGTTTATGACAAAATAATTTTTAAAACTGGATGTTTAATTTAAATTTATATTTTCTAAAATGCATTTAATGCATAAATAATTTTAAGGAAACTAATTATATCCTTAATGTAACATTATATAATAATTAATGCAATAATTAAGTATCCGATAATAATTAATTGAATAATTAAATATTACATAATAATTAAACCATTATTTGATAAAATTATTTTGAATTATGGCAACACAGTTTTTAAATTTGGATGATAAATTTAAACTAATTGTTTTCAGAAATACATTTATTGCATCAATTAATGTAAGTAAATCTAATTATATTCCTAAATATTTATAAAAAATTTTTATTTTTGTATTTACTACCTATGAATTCGTTAAAAAAACCTAAACGGTATTTTAGAGATTAAGGAAGTCAAATTATTAAATTAAAGAATAGGGAATACATTAATAAAATGCTTTATTTTTAATGGGAATAAAATCAGTTTAATATTCCATATTTGATTTCTCCTTATTCAATTTTAAATGTTGTGCCTTTGTAGTTATTTTAATAAAGAATGTCTCAATTTGTCAATAACTAATGCATATTTTATTTTTCAGCTAATTGTTACATTTCGATAATGAAGGGAACATTTATATATTAAACTTAATTAAAAATGGACTAATTACAAAGCTTACGTGAGGATATTAATTAAATTGCATAACATTGTCAGAATCTAGGTTGAATTGTTGTGTGGTTTCACATCGAAATGTGTTTGTGTTAACAGATTCATTAAAGTAAAATTTGTAAATTGCATACAATAACAATTAATTATAATTCAGTAGCTGCATTGCCAGGAGTAATATACTGTCTACAAAGATAAATAGTGAAATGGTCTACTCTCTCAATCTCTTTGTCTGTGTCTCTCTTTGTCTATATATATTGTAATTTCTATCGAAATCATATGGATGAAGTTAGCAAATAATTTCGTTTTTAAATCTCTGCCTTATTTTTTGTGAAGCGTTTATGTATAGAATTTGAAAAATTAATTTACCTTAATAAAATTTTAAATAATAAATAATATAATAAAAATATGAAGTAAAACAATTTTAAAAAAAAATCTTCTCTTCTTTAATCTTAAAAATCAGTGATCATCAATAAAAAAAAGGTTTAATCAGAAATAAATTTTAATGTTTAATCATTTATTTAATTATTTATTTTATTTTAAGGACAACATGATGACTTTACAGAAAATAATTTTATATTTTTATGTTGCATGAAAGAACTCTTGAACAGTTATTTTTCATTATAATTCTATGGTTTACATTTAAAATATCAAAATTTTTATGAAATTATATTGGTTTCAATATAAGAGTTCCTTTCGTCGAAAAATAGATTATTAAAACCATGCATATATAACTGTGTTGAAATTAAGTGATATTTGTTTTAAGATTCTCAAAAACGTCTTTAAAAACAGGTAAATGGTAAATAAATTTTATTATATAATAATTTAATTTACAAATTACATATTAATTTCAATGTCAAATCGCATATTAATTTCATTGACAAATTTCACATTTATTTCATATATTAATTTAATTGAGAAATTACATTTTAATTTCCTTACTTATTAATTTTATTGAGAATTCATTGAAGTTATAATAACTATACCAATAAGAAAATTAAATTTTTTTAACTAAACTTTTCTAAAAATTTAATTAGTTTAACTAGTTATTAATATGAATAACTCTATTACAATAACTATTATAATTAAATAAATATAATTATTTTATATAAATTTATTGAAGTATTAATTAAATATTGACTACATTTATATAAAATATGATGTATAATTATAATAAAAGAGAAAAACATAAACCTATGAAAACAATCAACTTTTCAAATATAATCATATAAATATGCTTTTAAAAACATTTGTAATATTAAATATAATTCTTATCAGTTAAACACGACTGGAAATTCATATTAAGGAAACCAATTATAAGTAAACTATATCCTAATTATAATATAAAATTATTCTAATTATAATATAAAATCCACTAAAGAATTATTCGTACCTCAAAAATAATTGGAATCCATATCAAATTCCAATTTGAGTTCGGAAAATCTTTCAAGCGGAAATCGTTCAGTTTAATACCTTTTTTTAATAATAACGATATTATTTATAAACCAAAACGAAACCCTTCAAGAAACAAAACCTGCAGAGCTTGCAAAAAGAGCGTAAACTTCACACCGCAATTTAAGCACCTTGAAAGTTCGCCGTTTTCAAATTAGCATATCCGTAATCCGGTGGAAAACAATAAGTTTTCGAACGTTTCGGAAGAAGCATGTTTTATCTCCCCAACTCCTAATTATTTCTTCAACTCCTAATTTTTATATCTTCCTACTCCTAATTATCGCAGTCAAAGGACCATAAATAGCAATAGCGAGCCCTTTCGCAACAAAAACAACTCGGAGTTTCCCTCCGATGTCCTTTAAACACGAACTCATTAAATTTAACAAGCTGGGACACAAGAACTTCCTCCGTTTATTGTTTTCTGTTTCCCGCCTCTGGAATAAACACGAACTTTGCAATGCACCGAATGGCAACAGTCAAAAGAAGACGGTATGGTGATTTTTGCTATCGTTTTTTTTTTCAGTTACTTCCGATTTCTTAATTTATTTATTTCTAAAACGTTGTTATTTTTGCCATTTATTATTATTTCTCTCGTCACTACCTAACGCTTTACTTGTACTTGAGTGGAGATGCCGCAGTGATTATGTATGCAAATCTTCGAAGTCGGAAAGTCTCCCCCTGCAACACTCCGATCTGCATAATTTGATTTCAGCAAAGTGGGTTTACCGTTCGATGGGGATGAAGAAACTTATCGGAGAACGACCGATGATGACGTTTTCAACTTTCATGGGAAGGTATTCTGCATGATATCTGCATCTTAGAGACGGTTAAAAAGAAGCTATGTTTCTCGAATTTGTAAAAATTCGAATTGTAAAATAAATCAGTTTATTGCAAGGAATTATTTAAATACATTTTTAAGTAACTCTGTCGGCTTTTATTTTAGTTTGAATCAATGACTGTCATCGACGGTGATAGATTTTTCGTCAATTTCAGTTATTACACTTTTCTTATAAAGAGCATTAACTAAAATGGACGAAATATTTTAAGTGAATTCATCGGAGAAATAAATGAAGCAAGGACAATAAAATGAACATTTTTATATTCTAATATGTATTTCAAAAAATTCATATTTCGCCATGGTTATTTCATGTGTTTCCTGACTTGAACAATTACTGTGTTGTGTTATTGTGACTCTTCCTCAGTGGGCACCAGATGAATAGTCTGCTCATGAATAGAGAGAAAGGAAGGTATCTTCAGTCATGACAGATCATCCGCAGGTAGAAGTCTGATCTGATTCTGAGTCGTTGAATAGGAGGGTAGTGCTATTCGGGTAACTACGAAGCATTTTTGTATCGTATGAGAGAAAAACCCGGAAAACTTCCACCAGGTAGTCTGATTAACGAGGTAAGATGCTAAATATCAAAACAGCCTTCTAGCGTCCTAGTTTCTGAAACAGTGTCGAACGCTCACGAGCGGCACAAGTTAACTCTGAGAAAATGTAACAATCACTTCTACTTCAAAGTGTAAAGGTAAAGACAAATTGCATATTAATTTCACTCACAAATTACATATTAATTTAAATGACAAATTACATATGATTTCACTGAAAAATTTCAAATGAATTTCATTGGCAAATTATGCATTAATATTATTGACAAATTACACGTTAATTTCATTCAGCATTCATTAAATTTATAAAACTATAACAATATGAAAACCAAATATTCTAACAATTTAATCAGTTTAGCAATTAATAAATTGAACAACTCTGTCATAAAAAATTTACACTTAAATGTATATAAATATTTTATATGTCTGCAATATTAATTCAATATTTGCCACTTTTATTTCCAAAATATGATTATAATTATTATAAAAGATAAAATAAATTAACCAACGACCATAACCACTACATCGAATATAAGAAAACTTTTGTAATATTAAATATACAAATATAAAAATTATCAGTTAAACACGAATGTAAATTCAAAATAAGGAAAACAATTATAAGTAAACTCTGAAAAAATACTGTAATTATAATATATAATCCACTAAAGAATTTATCGTACCTCAAAATAATTGGAATTCAAATTCTTATTTGGGTTCGGAAAATCTCACAGACGGAAATCATTCTGTTTAATATACTTTTTAACAATTACGATATTATTTATAAACCAAAAATGAACAAAAACTGTAGAGCTTGTAAAAGATCGTAAACTTCACACCGCAATTTCAACACTTTGAAAATTCGTCGTTTTTAAATTAGCATATCCGTACACCATCCGCATTTGTGGAAAACAATAACTTTTCGAACGTTTCGGAGGAAGCATGTTTTTCTTCCCCTACTCCTAATTATCGAGTGAAAGGGCCGTAGCAAAAAGAGCCCTTTCGCAACCAAAACAACTCGGAGTTTCACTCCGATGTTCTTTAAACTCGAACTCAATAAATTTAACAAGCTGGGACATACAAGAACTTCCGTGGTTTATTGTTTTCTGTTTCCCGCCTCTGGAATAAACACGAACTTTGCAATGCGCCGAGTGGCAACAGTCAGAAGAAACGGTTTCGTGATTTTGGCTATCGCTTTTTTAGTTCCTTTCGATTTCTTAATTTATTTCTTGCTAAAACGCTCTTACTTTTGCCATTTATTATTATTTTTTTTTTTACCCTCATCACTACGTTACGCTTAACTTGTACTTCAGTGGAGATGTTGCAGTGATTATGCATGCAAATCTTCGAAGAAATCCTCCCCCCTGCAACACTCCGATCTGCATAATTTGATTTCAGCAAAGTGGGTTTACCGTTTGATGGGGGAAGAAGAAACTTATCGGAGAACGACCGATGATGATGTTTTCAACTTTTGTGTGAATATATTCGGCTTGATATCTGCAGCTCAGAGACAGTTAAAAGGAAGTTATGATTCTCGAATTTATAAAAATTCGAAAGCTAACATTAATCAATTTATTTCTAAGAATTATTTAAATACTTTCTTAAGAAACTGTGTCGGCCTTTTATATGAATTCTCATCGATAAAGACAATCATCGATGGTGATAAATTTAGCGTATAAGGAAAGTGTAATAATTGAAATAGATTAAATATTTTAGAGAATTCTTGGGAAAAATACAAAGAACAATTATATTCGAATAAATATTTCAAACGATTTACATTCCAACACAGTTATTTGTTTTTCTAATTGTAACAATTACTGTTTTGTATTGTAGGAGTTAAGGTCGGATATAGGTGTAGTCTTGTTCAATATCGTTAATGGATACAAACTAAATTATTACTCAAAATAAGAACGCAATGTTTAGCTGCCATTTTTATTAAAATTGCAAATACAGCACTGGACAACTCCAACACATACTGCTCAAAATGCAATATTATATCATTTACAAAATTATCTTAAAAAGCCTGTTCGTTTAAGAATCTTTGTAGCCTCCATACTGCCTGGAATTCTTCACTCCACTCCGCACTCTCCCTTTTCCCTTTCTCCCTCCCCCATTAAAGGTGTTCCAAAGTCTAAAGATAGAAAACAAAAGTGCCACATCCAACACACTCAGAGATGCCACATACAGAAACAGTTATCTTTTTGTTATAAGCAAGGACTGCACACAGTTACACATTTAACACTACCCAGGGGGTACGGGTAACTTGAAGATATGCTACTCACGTGAGAAACACTACCGCCACAATGCTCTATGATCATATTAGGTCAGGACCTGCGGTTTGAAGTGTATTCCGAAGCACTACAAACACCAATCACACCGCCAGGACTCGAACATGGAACCTGTAATACCGAGGCCAGAGTCAGAGCCACTCGGCCATCAGGCCGAGAGGTGCCATTGTTAATATCGATATTTTGATGTTATTCGTAAAAAAAACGGAATTCAAATGTTAGTAATTTAATCCAATAATTTTAGTGTTTCATTGAATTCTTACAAATTGTATGATGTTGTATTTAGAATTGTTACAAAAATAAAAGGAAACAAAGTCTTTTCACGATAAGATTATTTTTACAATGGAGTTATCTAACTTTTTTTTTTTTTCGAGAGCAAATAATGTTGAAAAATGTGATGCTTTTTTGTGAATAAAAATATGCAAAACAAATTTATTATTTTAGATAAAATTCTTTTTCTTTCCGTAGTACATCTAACATTAAAAAGAATCCTCCAGTAAACAAAATAAAATTTCTTTCTTTATAAATTCATTCTCTAACATAAGAAAGAAATCTTTTAAGGTGATAAAAATTTATCTCGAATGGAATGCAAACATCTTAACTTATCCCCAAAAAAATATTAAAAATAATTTTAATTTTCACGAATATTGCTGGCTTCCGTAGGAATTTATGCCAGGAAATTAAAAAAAAAAAAAAAAAATGATATTATTACAAAAAGTAAATTCTCGACAATTTATTATTACAAAGTAAAAAGTTATTTTTTATTTATTTAACATACATTGCTAATGTTTATCTTCAAATTATTTCATGTAACAAAATATTGAAATTCAAACAATGTATAAATGTTTAAGTTTGTGTCAAAAATAAAATTTAATTTTTTATTTTTCAAATGTTATAGTTTTTATAGAAATTAATTAAATTTTAAAATACCTTTGTTCTCTTATTTTGATAGATTAAAAAATGACATTAAAAGTCATTAATAGGGCACACAAATCTAGATTTATTATATTGCATTTGCTTTGTGTCATAACAAATATAAACGAATGCGATGGTGGTCAAAATCACCAGTTGAAAATCATTTCGAGACAGGAGGTATTTTCTTTTTTACGGGGTTGGGTTGTCAGCATTGCGTCCAACGTTGTCATATTAGACCAAGACTTCTGGTTTAATGTGGATTTCTAACCGTTACAAATATTCACGGCACCGCCGGGACTCGAATCCGAAACCTATGGCACAGAGCATCAGAACGCTAGTCACTCGGAATCATGCCTCTATAAGGAGAATACTTTTTACTAGAAAATAGTTTATCAGGTGGGATTGTTAAATCTTTAAAAATAATAATAATACCAAATTTTAAATAATAAAAATATCAAGATAAAAACTAGATGAAAAACCCAATTACAATAAAGATTAATTTTTCTTCTTTCATAATTGTAATGTGCCGCCCTGAATGTTTGATTTTCTCCTCTAACAAGCAATCGATTTGTTCATTTCCGCTTTTAAAATGGATGTTTACTTTTACTTATACAATAGGTGGTGGAACTACATTGTTTTTTTCTTCACAACAATTGTTGCAAATTTCTAACCTATATTTAAAAGCACTTTACTGTAAAATGATTTCATTTAAAAACAGTACTTTCAGTATTTACTATTATTTTTTTTTTTACATTTAGAATAACGACAATTTAGCATTTTATCTAATCTTTTGTAAGTCCTAATAAAATGTACATCAATAAATGAAATAGTACCGTTCCTTTTTGTAATCCTTATTAAATTTCCAAAGAAAAACTTACTTTGCTATTTTTATGGTCACAAAACATCTTCGGAAATCTGTTCTTCATTACAAGCGACATGGTTACCACTCAAATCCAAATAATACACAATAATCATAACAAATACCAGTAAGCATTTGATATTAGCAACTATTTAGCATTTGATATTGCAACCAGTAACAACTATTTAGCATTTGATATTGTAACCAGTAACAAATATTTAGCATTTGATATTGTAACCATAACAACTATTTAACATTTGATCTAGTCTTCTATAAAGATTATTAAAATTTACAATAATAAATGAAATAATAACATCTTCTTTGGAATCCTTATTAAATTTCCAAGAAAAAAATTCCTTTGCTATTTTTATGACCGTAAAACATCTTCGGAATCTGTTCCTCATTACTACCAGTATGGTAACCACCCAAATCCAAATAATACAAAATAATGATAGCAAAACCAGTAACAGTAACAACTATTTAGCATTTAATAATGTAACAACTATTTAGCATTTTATCTAGTTTTCTGTAAAGGTTATTAAAATTTACATCTATAAATGAAATAACCTCATCCTTTTTTGGAATCATTACCACATTTCCAATAGAAGCTTCCTTTACTATTTTTATGGCCATAAGAAATCCTAGGAAATATGTTCTTCATTACTAGCTGTATATTTACTACCCAAATCCGAATAATACAAAATGATAATAATGCCAGTACTAGTAACAGTAACAACTATTTAATATTTGATATTGTAATCAGTAAGATCTATTTAGCATTTCATCTAGTCTTCGATAAAGACTTAATAAAATTTACATCAGTAAATGAAATAACACCCTTTTTTTTTTAGAATCCTTATTAAATTTCCAAAATGAAACCTCCTTTGATATTTTTATGGCCCTAAAACATCATCTGAAATCTGTTGTTCATTACACGCGGGATGGTTACCACCCAAATTCGAATAATACAAAATGATGATAACAATACCGGTTCAAATCATGTCTTCATACCATAAAACTATCAGTGACTTCTGCAGACGTTGGGGCTAAAACCCAATTTAAGAAATCACTCGGAAAATTAGCCAATTTGGAAGAGAAACTGAGGACCATAAGCAGAAATTTTTCTGGAGATGAGAATGCATACAACAGCCACACCGAAAACTTATACAGATAAATAAATAAAAACACAGAAGCCAGAAGGCAATAAGGAATGAAAATCGATTTTCCAGAAAATGACCAATTTCGTGAACCACCATAACAAAATCCTCATTTTCTCCTGAAAAGAAACAGATCTAAATGTACAGAGGAGACAAAAGAAAGTGCGAACCAAAAATATAGAACAAAAAAAAAAAAAAAAAAAAAGCACACAACTTCCCCCTTTGATAAAATATAGAACAAGAATGAAAAAAGATTTTGTGCGTAGAATGTCAACAAATAAATGCTATATAAAAAAGGAGGATACTCTAGGAGTGTGGTAAGACTACTAAGTCCCTATAGTAGAAGAAAGCTTTGGTATATATCCATACACATATTGTGAAAAAGCACTGAAGGCGTATATTTATATTGGACTTCTTTTTTATTTTAGCAATCTATGTATAAATTTTATTTCTTTTTTTATATTTTTTGGGGGATGGAAAATGATTCCTTCGGAGATTTTTAGAATTCTATCACTTTTCCATTCCATGCCCGTTTTCTTTTTAGAACCTTTTCTTTGCTAAAGAATGTTATAAAAAGTTTTCTAGTGTTTTCATAGTTCCAAGACTTGGAAAACGAATAAATATTTCGATTGAAAGGCTTGGATTGCACTTGTGAAATTGAGAACTTTGATTTCACTTTGTACAATGGTTTTTAAAGCTGAATTATTTTCATTTAAATTAAATATACTCTTAAAAGGTGTCGTGTTTCAAAATTATCGAATACAAGCCACACATAATTTTTGTAGAACAGAGAAAAAGAAGATGGAAGTTTTGGTTCTTCATGATCATCCTCCTCACCATCTTCCTTAGACAAATAACGTACTTGAATCTCATACCATTGCCATTATCATTTATTGTAGAAAATAACAAATCATTATTATAACAAACAGACGATTACTACAAATTGTTATATTATGTTAAACAAGTAATATAAAAATATTTTTTTAAAGTCATTTCCTACTTTTTTTCACTGTATTGCAGAAAGTCCTTTATAACTAATTTTCATTCATTTTTTTAAGTTTATCTGGCGCCATCTATTGGTAGATATATGCAATTTAAATAAAAAAAATTAAATTAGTTAATTAAATTTAATTAATGAATTAATATTTGAGAAAACTGTATTAACATCAAGTGTCATCCACTACAAGTTCAAAAATGTATTTGAACTTGAGTGGGATGAATAAAAAGTATTTAATGAACGATTTAACATTTGAACGAGATATATATATAGGGAAAGTGTGAGCTAATAGAAGGAATTGAAAGAGCAGATATTTCATTAATAATGTTCACTTCATAAGCTATCGGATCAAAATCTAGATTAAGAAAGTTTACTTCTCCTATGGCGGTCAATTTAGCATTGATGGTACGTTAGTAAAGAGGACAAATTATGATGATTGGAAGGATATAACAAATAATAACAAATTAATATTGTTAAGGATGTAACAAATATGATTCGAAGGATATAACAAATAATAACAAAGTAATACTATAATAAATAGACGAACACTAGAAATTGATAGATGCTGAAAAACTCATTTTTCATCAACAACGTTCACTTCATAAGCTATCAGATCAAAATCTAGATTTAGAATGCTTCATTCTCCTTTGATAGGTCTATTTAGCATTAATGACCCTTTAATAAAGATAACATATTATGATAATTGGAAGTACAAAACAAATTAATATTGCTGAGGATATAACAAATATATTTGAAGAATATAACAAATTAATATTATAACAAATACAGACTACTACAAATTGATATATTACGTTAAAAGCAGACTGTTCATCAATAACATTCATATCATACTCTATCAGATCATTAGACTATCATTTAGACCATTATATTATCATTTAGCATTGATGGTACTTTAGTAAAGAGATCACATTATGATGATTGGGAGGATATAAGCTTATCATATCGGCAATTGGAGCATATGGTGGAAGTATTTTGTATTTCTAATTACGACACGCAAATATTTTATAATTATTCTTGAAAGATCTCCTCCTTCCTGAACGTTCTAAACCTTTTTTACTTGTCAAAAATTTGTTTGTGGAACTCTAGGTGGCTAATGTGAAAAATATCAGCCATAATGAATCATTAGTAAACATGATTTGCATTTGGAATACAGATCACTTGGCCAAACATAACAGCCCATATATCTAAATATGAATGATTAGAATATCATTGAAAATGATGATTTACTATATGATGACCCCTTCTTTATTTTCATTAATTTACGTACAACAGTCCACTAAGAAAGAATATATAATTTAAACAAATATCACTCAACACCAAAGTAGCATTCATTTTACTTATTATAATGGAGAAGACGCTTATCCTATGACTTCTAATGATAAATAAAATGATAATAATATTAATAGAATTTCCGTAAAATAAAAATTATTTGACTTGAAAGGAAATTTTCTGAAAATATAAAATTAATTAATATAACATTAATTAATTGTTCTTTTAATTAATTTTTAGTTTCAAAAATAAAATACGTTATTTATAAATTTTTATATTAATTTTTTAATTATACATAATTCATTGCTTATTTATTTATTATATATGAATAATGAATTTAATAATAATAATAATAAATTTAATATTTAATAATAATAAAATATATATATATATATATATATATTATTATTTTATTTGTATTTTATATAAATTAATATAAATAAAATTTAATAAAATAATAAAATTGTTATATTAAATACTGTTATTTAACCAATAAAAGAACAGTCTATAAATAAAATAAATTTTAATCGAGTGAAGAAAAAAAAAAATAAAATAACAAATGAGACCACATAAAACATAATAAATCATGAAGCATTCTTAACCAACTCGATGAAACTGACTGAGATGTTGGCCCATTAGTACATCCCACCGATATTTGCAGCACAACATGGGAGCCTTTACACTCCACGGATGAGTGAACATTCCCCCTTCTAACTGCCGTCTTGCGAGACAAGTAAATGATTTCTTTCATTACACCTCATCACATGAGAACTATTCTTAAAATAAATGACACTCAACGTAAATGACATCTCTCGTTAGGGATATTGAAAATAGTTGTTAACTTAAACGACACATCCATCAATGGTTTGTTGCGATCCTGGAGAGAGAGGGATAAAAATTTAATATCTTCTTCGAAAAGATGTCCATACGTCTTGTTCTGCATGCTCACCGAAGCAAATCTGAAGACAATTTGCTACGGATTACTTATCTCTTCCATACTTATTACTTTGACAGCCAACGCTCGGGGTGCATGTCTTTGTTAAAACTTTGGACACATTGAGATTTCTTTTTCTTTTTTTTTTTCTTTAATGGATCAGAGATTTAATGATTAGGTTTTCGGCATTTTTCAGGGCTACCTGATGCGCATGTGCCAGTGTTTTGTAAAAGAACAGGTTGTTTGAATGTGCAAGGAGTTTTAAAAATGGATTTATAGGATCTTAATTTCTAAATGCAGTAAATCCTTTTTGATTTTAGATTTTGGGGAAAAACCGCGTCTAAAAATCCTTTAATTTTTAGGGTTTTACTTGAGTAATTTTTAATGTTTTCATTACTTTGATATTGTCTAGTTTCAATTATAATGATGATTTTTTAAGAGTTTTTAATATTTTGGTAACGTGTAATTCTGAATTAATTGTTATAAATGGATTGAATTTCATTTATGCAATATGAAACAATCATACTTTGTAGGAAAACTTAAATCATTGATGTAAAAGATTTTCATGCCTTTATAGACATATTCAACAAATTATATGCTGATAAATATTGATCTTTATTAAATTGAAACAACAAAAAATTAACGAGAAGATTGATTTTTATCTTCGCCCGTCTTAACACACATTTAAATAAACTTTTACCTATGATTTTTTTCCGATCCAAGTGAAGTGTTAGATTGAGAAATGAATTTCTGAACTGGGACAGTTCAGTTCGATACCAAACGATAAATATCAATTTATATTAAATTTATACAAAAACAAAAAATTAATAAGAAATTTGATTTTTATATTCATTCATCTTATCACATATTTAAATGAACTTTTTCGACCCAAGTGGTATGTTAGATTGAGAAATGAGTTTCTGGTCTGGAATTGCTAAGTTCAAAGCCAACCGAACAGGAAGCATTTATTTCTATGCCAGACATGAGGACGAAATATCCATAGGTCAGAATATACTTCTGCATCAGTTGAAAAACTACAAACCCTGTCGTGTTGCCATCCTTTTGAACGTTCATTTTCAACTGTGTTAGCAAATTATTAGTACAGTGTAGCAGATCTTCCGTCTTGCACCTCAAAAGACTTTAAGTTTGCTATATGATTTACATTCTGGCAAATGACTTAATACAAAGTGTCTGACACTCTAGTGGCAAATGACTTAATTCAAAGTGGCTGACACTCTAGTGGCAAATGACTTAATTCAAAGTGGCTGACATTCTAGTGGCAAATGACTTAATTCAAAGTGTCTGACATTCTAGTGGAAATGACTTAATTCAAAGTGGCTGACACTCTAGTGGCAAATGACTTAATTCAAAGTGGCTGACATTCTAGTGGAAATGACTTAATTCAAAGTGGCTGACACTCTAGTGGCAAATGACTTAATACAAAGTGGCTGACATTCTAGTCGCAAATGACTTAATTCAAAGTGTCTGACATTCTAGTGGAAATGACTTAATTCAAAGTGGCTGACACTCTAGTGGCAAATGACTTAATACAAAGTGGCTGACATTCTAGTGGCAAATGACTTAATTCAAAGTGGCTGACATTCTAGTGGCAAATGACTTAATTCAAAGTGTCTGACATTCTAGTGGAAATGACTTAATTCAAAGTGGCTGACACTCTAGTGGCAAATGACTTAATTCAAAGTGGCTGACATTCTAGTGGCAAATGACTTAATTCAAAGTGTCTGACATTCTAGTGGAAATGACTTAATTCAAAGTGGCTGACACTCTAGTGGCAAATGACTTATTTCAAAGTGTCTGACAATCGAAAACAGTAACAATACAACCTTCATTGAATATATTTTGCTTAAAAGTTACTCTTCTACAATGAAACACCTTTTGAATAACTGAAAAACAATAAAAGATTATTCCAACGTATAGAGAGTGGGTTTTATAGAAAACCTTTATCCTTTAAAAAAACATTTTCTCTACAAGGAATAAAATTCTAAACAAGGGAAGACTAAAATAAAAACCCGAAGGTACGAAAAAAATACATTATTTGTGTTCCACGAAATGCAAATCTAAATCTCTAGTGTTTAGAGGGACATTTGTATTGCAAAAAGAAACAATAAGGTTAAAAAAATGTGACGGTGGGATTTCAGTTAAGTGGTTTAGTTACTAGGCTTTAGCTACGTAATGTATCGCTTATATTGTTATTAAATCACTTTTCAAAAAGCCCTTTCTTTTTGCAGAAGAAAGTCTTCCTCGTACACGACACGTCTTTTATTCAAACACTGAACAAAGAATGCCCATTTTGGAGTTCTTAAACAAGGTAGCAGTAAAAAATGAACAACGGAATTCATTTTTATTCGAGTAGATTTTGAATCGAGTCAAGATTGAAATTTATGTAAAAGTTGCTTAAATATTTTTCTTAAAAATAAAGATTTTTTTTTGAGAAAAAAATTTCTGTTATTTTTATTAAGCATCTGTTAAGTGGGGTTAAAAGAGGAGTTTCGTGTTCTGAGATAATTATTTTTAATTTAATATTGTTTGATTTTCAAATCTTTCCAAAATTTCTTTATTTTTGAATTTTTGAAGTTGGTCTTTCAAGGAGGAAGGGGCAATTAAAATAAACGAGAAATGTTTCAATTAGGGCTAGTATCTTAATAAATAAGTAACAGTATATTTTTAGCTCTTATTTCAGTACTTTTAATAAGGAGGATTTCGTTTTAAAATTTTTTAAATTATGTGTGCTTTTTTTTACAAAAGGGCAAATTTTTAATTGATATTATGTTTTATATTGACTTAATGAACTACTCTTTTTGAAAATGTACAAATTGGCTCTTTTGAGATGTTTTAGATTTCTTTTTTATAAATGATTAAGTTTATTATACTAAGTCGAAAAGTAAATTATTTTACGTAACACTTTAAGAAAATATTGAACAAAAAATTAATACGTTAGGTTGTTAGAAATATAGGTAAATTACATTCAGCGAATGATTAGTTTATTGAATCTTGGAATTTTAAAATCGATTCGTCTTAAATTTTTGTACTTGTTCAAACATGTTTTTGTTCTGAGTATTAAATGATGGCCAATGACATTTAAAGTGCCTGACATTCTAGTGGCAAATGACTTAACTCAAAGTGTCTGACAGTTTAGTGGCAAATGACATACGAAGTGTTTGACATTCTAGTGGCAAATGGCTTAATTCAAAGTATCTGTCCTTCTAGGCAAACAACATTCAAAGTGTCTGACATTCTAGTGGAAAATGGCTTCATTCAATGTGTCTGACATTTTATTGTCACATGATTTAATTCAAAAGTCTGGCATTTCAGTAGTAAATGACTCAAGTGTCTGTCATTCTTGTGGTAAATGAATTCCTTCAAAGTGTCTAAAATTCTAATGGCAAATGATCTAATTCAAAATGTCTGGCAGTTTAGTGTCAAATGGCATTCAAAAAAATTAACAATAGAACCTTTATTGAATATTTTTTACTTGTAAGTTATCTTTTCTACAGCAAAACACTTTTGGAATAACTGGGAAAAAGATTGTTCCATCGTATAGAGATGGCTTTTATTCTTCAAAAACATTTTTCTACAAGGAATAAAATTCTAAACAAGGGAAGACTAAAAATAAAACCCAAAGGTCAGAAGAAATACATTATTTGTGTCCCACGAAATGCAAATCTAAATCTCTAGTGTTTAGAGAGACTTTTGTCTTCCAACAGAGAAACAATAAGGTTAAAAAAAAAATGTGACTGTGGGATTTTAGCTAAGTGGTTTAGTCACTCAGACTTTCTCTACGTAATGTATCGCTTATATTGTTATTAAATCACTTTTCAAAAGCTCCTTTTCTTTTGCAGAAGAAAAGTCTCCTCGTACACGACACGTCTTTTATTCAAACACTGAACAAAAAGAATGCCCGTTTTGGAGTTCCTTAAACAAGGTAGCAGTAAAAAATGCAGATCGGAATTCATTTTTCTTCGAGTAGATTTTGAACCGAGTCAAGATTGAAATTTATGGAAAAGTTGCTCAAATATTTTTCTTAAAAATAAAGATTTTTTTAAAGAAAAAATGTTTGTTATTTTCATTAAGTAACCGTTAAGTGGTGTTAAAAGAGGAGTTTCGTGTTTCCTCAGATAATTATTTTTAATTTAATATTGTGGAATTTTTTTATCTTACCAAAATGTCTTTATTTTTTTAATTTTTGAAGTTGGTCTTTCAAGGAGGAAGGGGCAATTAAAATAAACGAGGAAGGTTTCAATTAGGGTTAGTATCTTAATAAATAAGTAACAGTATATTTTCAGCTCTTATTTCAGTACTTTTAATAAGGAGGTTTTTCGTTTGGGAAGTTTTAAATATCTTTAAAGTGATGTTAAGTTTTTTACAAATAAGCAAAGATTTTTTTTTTTATTGATATAATGTTTAATATTGGTTTAATGATTATTCAGTCATTTGAAAGATTTAATAAATAGCTCTTTTTTGAGGTTTCAGATTTCTATCCTAAATTATTATATTTATTATACTAAGTCGAAAACTAAATTATTTTCCTTAATACTAATTTTTAAAAAAATGACTTAATTAAAGGTGTATTACATTCTAGCGGCACATGATTTAATTCAAACTTTCAGACATTTTAATGTCAAATGACTTAAATCGAAGTGTCTGAAATTCTAATGGTAAATGACTTATTCAAAGTGTTTGACATTTTAGGGACAAATGACTTAATTCAATATTTCTAACGTTGTGGCAAAAGACATTCAAAGGGCCTGATACTCTAGTTGCAAACGACATAATTCAAAGTGTCTGATATTCCAGTGGCTAATGACTTAATTCAAAGTGCCTGACATTCTAAAGGTAAATGACATGATTCAAAGCGTCCGACATTCTAGTGGCAAATGACATTAAAAAAAAAGGAACAATATAATCTTTGTTGAATATTTTTTGCTTATAAGTTATTTCTTCTACGCTTTGAAAACTCTTTTGGAATAACTGAGAAAAGATTGTTCCAAAGTATAGAGATGGCTTTATCCTTCAAAAAAATTTTTCTTTACAAGGAATAAAATTCTAAATAAAGGAAGACTGAAATAAAACCCAAAGGTCCGAAAAATACATTATTTGTGTCCCACGAAATGCAAATCTATATCTCGAGAGTTTAAAAGGGACTTTTTCTATTGCAACAAAAGAAACAATAAGGCCCCAAAAAATGCTGGGGTGCGATTTTAGCTAAGTGATTTAGTTACTAGACTTTCTCTACGTAATGAATCGCTTATATTGTTATTAAATCACTTTCAAAAAGCCTTTTCTTTCTACAGAAGAAAGTATCCTCGTACACGACACGTCTTTTATTCAAACACTGAACAAAAGAATGCCCGTTTTGGAGTTCCTTAAACAAGGTAGCAGTAAAAAAATGCAGAACGGAATTCATTTTTCTTCGAGTAGATTTTAAACCAAGTCAAGATTGAAACTTATGGAAAAGTTGCTCAAATATTTTCTTAAAAATAAAGATTTTTTTAAAGAAAAAAATGTTTGTTATTTTCATTAAGTAACCGTTAAGTGGGGTTAAAAAGAGGAGTTTCGTGTTTCCTCAGATAATTATTTTTAATTTAATATTGGAGAATTTTTTTTTATCTTACCAAAATGTCTTTATTTTTTAATTTTTGAAGTTGGTCTTTAAGGTGGAAGGGGCAATTAAAATAAACGAGGGATGTTTCAATTAGGGGTAATATCTTAATAAATAAGTAACAGTATATTTTTAGATCTTATTTCATTACGTTTAATAAGGATGTTTTTCGTTTGGGAAGTTTAGAATATTTTTAAAATTATCTAAGGTTTTTACAAAAGAGGCAAAGTTGTTTTTTTAATTTAATTTTTAATATTAGTTTAATGAACATCTCATTTGAAAAATGTAAAAATTAGCTCTTTTTGGAGGTTTTAGATTTCTTTTATAACTGATTATGCTCATTATACTAAATCGGAAACTAAATTATTTTGCTTGATACTTTTAAAATTACTGCACAGAAAAAAAAAATAATTATGAAAAGTAATTAAATAAGTATTACATAATAAATAATTATTTAATTACTAAAATGCTTTAGTTTATGACAAAATAATTTTTAAAACTGGATGTTTAATTTAAATTAATTATGTTCTAAAATTCATTTAATGCATAAATAATTTTAAGGAAACTAATTATATCCCTTATGTAACATTGCATAATAATTAATGCAACAATTAAGTATCCTATAATAATTAATTAAATATTTAAGTATTACATAATAATTAAACCATTATTTGATAAAAGGTTTTAGAATTATGCCAACACAATTTTTAAACTTGGATGATAAATTTAAACTAATTGTTTTCAGAAATGCATTTATTGTATCAATCAATGCAAGTAAAACTAATTATATTCCTAAATATTTGTAAAATATTTTTTATTTTTTATTTTTGTATTTACTACCTATGAATTCGTTAAAAAACCTAAACGGTATTTTAGAGATTAAGGAAGTGAAATTATTAAATTAAAGAATAGGGAATACTTTAATAAAATGCTTTATTTGTAATGAGAATAAAATCAGTTTAATATTCCATATTTGATTTCTCCTTATTCAATTTTTAAAATGTTGTGCCTTTGTAGTTATTTTAATAAAGAATGTGTCAATTTATGAATAAATAATGCATATTTTACTTTTCAGCTAATTGTTACATTTCGATAATGAAGGGAACATTTCTATATTAACAGTTAATTAAAAATGAACTAATTACAAAGCTTACGTCAGGATATAATTAAATTGCATAGTAATGTCAGAATCTAGCTTGAATTTTGTGTGGTTTCACATCGAAATGTGTTTGCGTTAACTGATTCATTAAAGTAAAATTTGTAAATTACATACAATAACAATTAATTATAATTCAGTAGCTGCATTTCCATGAGTTATATACTGTCTACAAAGCTAAATAGTGAAATGGTCTTTTCTTTCTCTCTATGTATATATATATATATATATATATATATATATATTGTAATTTCTATTTCGAAATCATATGGATGAAGTTAGCAAATAATTTCGTTTTTAAATCTCTGGCTAATTTTTGTGAAGCATTTATGTATAAAATTTGAAAATTAATTTACCTTAATAAAATTTTAAATAATAAATAATATAATATAAATATAAAGTAAAACAATTTAAAAAAAAATAATCTTCTATTCTTTATTCTTAAAAATCAGTGATCATCAATCAAAAAAGGGGGGTTAATCTGAAATAAATTGTAATGTTTAATCATTTATTTAATTATTTATTTTATTTTAAGGACAGCATGATGACATTACAGAAAGTAATTTTATATTTTTAAGTTGCATGAAAGAAATTTTGAAATATATCAAGCTACTTTGAAGATTAGATTTTATTTCTAAAGATTATTCTTTTGTAATAGTTCTGTAATTTAGGCCTGATGGCCGAGTGACTAGAACTCTTCCTCTCGGTGCCATGGATGTTTGTTTGCAGTGGTTCGAAATCTATTTTAAGCCGTAGGTCTCGGTTTAATATGGCTGTAGAGCTCTAGCCATAGGTCTGATAACCCTATCCCGATAAAAAGTCAGCGTCTCAGAGCCAATTTCAGACTTCTTACCTACGGGTGCTCTATCACAACAGAAGCTGCCTCCCCTTTCTCTCCTTTTCATGACACCACATGGGTTCTGGACTTGTTGCTCTCTACTACATGTTGTTGCTGTCTACTGAGTGGGATTAAAACAACAATTCTAAAGCTTTTTTTTTTCTCAAACCTGAACTTCGACAGCAAAAATTATTACAACTTCAATACATTTTTTCATTACTTAAAATTTCAATATACCCATAACAATCCAATTAAGAAATATCTAATTTAATCTGTGCTTATATTTATATAGTAAGAATTACATAATCTGTGCACATACTATAAGTGTTTTATTTCAAATATTATAAACCAAAAGGGATTCTTAGTTTCATTCCTTTGTTAAATGGTGTTATTTTATTCGTAGTTCACAGAATAATTTAATTTATATTTTTATATTTAAAAATTAAAATTGCTCTAAAATGGCATTTGCATTTGTATCAAAATATTTTCAATCCAGACATATATTTCTATGCAATGTTGCAATATTTTCTTAAAGTGATGCTTATTAGAACTAGGGTCAGGATTGGGCCCCTGATGATGAGTTGCCAGCGCACTGGCGCCCAGTACCATAGTTTTCGGGTTTGAATCCCGGGGTGCCATGGATGTTTGTAATAGTACGGAATCCATTTTAAACCATAGGTCTTGATCTAATATGATCGTAGAGCGTTGGAGCCAAGTCAGATTGCTACCTACGGAGCTCCATCGCAACAGAAGCTTTCGCCTTTCCTTATAACCATGAGACAATGCGGGTTCGTGGGCATGGTTTAGATTTTGCTGCCTGTCAAATGGGATAAGAAGCAACAGCAGGGTCGGGATGGCTTAGTCGATAGCACTACTTGTTGGACTACATGTTGGACTTTCATATCAAAGGATCCTAGTTTGAAGCTGAAAAACAAAGCCGAACGAAAAGTTCGAGTGTCTTAAGTCAAGGATTGGTATGATAAATTGTAGGCCGGAATGTTCTTTCTTTGGGTTACAGAGGGAAAGGAGAAGGATAGAAAGCAAATATGACGAATCGGGACTGGAATATTTTTAAGAGTTTAGAGGGGAAAATGGACTCATAAATCGGAAAATGTTTTAACCGAATATTCACCTCCGTCATTTGCTCCAGAATTCTCATTACAAATTGCGGAAGTAGTGTAGCAGATATCATGTAGTTCCGCATAGACAATGCTGAACCTACCACATGTATGACAAAATGTCGGCCAGTTACACAAATAAAATGGTCAGATAATCGTAAAATTACGTATCCGACTATATAGAAGTTACAAATGCAATTTATTCAAATTTTTGTAGAAAAAAATCGATAAACAAATAACAATTTAATTTCCTCTCATGCTCGACTTGTGGCTCAGTATCAACGTGTGCCAATGGTGAGCATTAGGGCTGATGTTCAATCCGTTGGTGGCATTGTTATAGACACTTTTTCAAGGGCTAGGAAATTCAATTGCGTTATGATGTTAGCATCTTGTCTCGTGAGTCAGGCTACTCGGTGGGATTTTTTGGGGGTTTTCTGCCATGCGATACGAAAATTCGGGGGTAATTCTCACTAATATCCTACCATAAGGCACTGCCCTCTTTTTCAGCCACTTGGAGCCAAGTCAGACTTCTACCTAATGGTGCATGGGGTGTTACATCCGCGCTGCAGGACACTGACGATTACTCCTTTCATTTAACTAAGATTCAAATTCAGATTGGATTCGAAAATGAAAAGTACAATGCATTTCATCAATATTCTTAATATCGTTTCCAAAATGTATTTATTTATTATTTTATTTTTTTGCAAATGGATAAAATAAATACAACTTCACTTATTACTAAAATTCTCTAGTCTAATAATCTTTTTATCCAATTTTTTATCATCAAGTTCAAACCAACCAGTGAATATTTTCATTATTTTGTGACAGCATTTCTTCTTTTCTCTCTTTCGCTTTCTCTTAGATCTTGATCTTGATCTTTCCCAATTTTTTGTGCCCCGTTCGAAAATTTTTGTGCCTTGTGGAAGCAGAAAAAAAAAAATCGTTTCAATTAAGCTTTTGTACTCGGCTTACACTCCGTAAAGCCATGGTTTCTCTAGAGCTCACAGCTATGCGTAACTGCTGCTAGAAGTCAGCAGTTTTTCTCAGTTTTTGCTTTGACCATTTTTTTTCCACTTTTGCCCCTTCTGCCAGCTCACAAACTACTATATTTCCCATTTTCTTTAATCACTTTTTTCTTCGCAGTTGTGCTACCCTTCCCTCCCCCGTCAGTCTTTTATTTCTATTTTCTCGGTACCGGTTTATTCTACCGAAACTTTTAACGATTAATTTTCTTAACTTTCGAGCTAACCTTTCTGTAGAGTCACGTGCTTTGGTTTCCTTTTACTGGGTGATCTATGATCAATAACAGAAGAAAAATATACTTGAATTGGATCAAAAATTAGTATTAAAAGTTATGAAATTTATTTCACATATTTTCTAAAGTTTGTGGTTCATAAAATTGCGGTAAAGAGTCAAAAATCGGTAAAAAAAAAACTGTACTGAGATATCGGAAAATCTTTTCTCCGATTCTATATCTATGTTATTCGCTCAGAATTCTCATTGCAAATAGCTGGAGTAGTATACCAAATCCCATGTAATTAACCCTAGACAATGTTGTATCTGATACAATCCCAATATATGATATGGCAATCTATTGGAGAGTGATTCAAATAAAATGGCCATACAATTGCAAAAATCATGTATCAGAGTTTTTAGATGTGTCAAACATAATTTACTACGATTAATTTTTTAGCACAATCAATAGGGAATTAGGGCTGAGGTTCAATCTGCTGGTGGCATTATTATAGACATTGTTTCAAAACTGAGAAAATTCGATTGCGTTGTAATATTCAGCATCTTGCCTCGTTAATAAGACAACTTGGTGGGAATTTTGCGAGTTTTCTCTTTTATACGATACCCAAATTCGAGGGTAAGTTCCCCTTTCAATACTCTCCCTGAAGACATTACCCTCCTACTTTAGCGAATTGGAGCCAAGTCCCACTTCTACCTAAGGGTGTACCATCACTACTCATGGGGTGTTAGACCCGCGCTGCCGGACACTGATCATTAGTCACAATAGTAATTCCTATCATTTAACTAAGATTCAAATTCAGATTAGATTCTTATGAAAATATCAGTGCAATTCGTCATTATTCTTAATATCGTTTAAAAAAATTTATTTATTTTTTTTATGTTATTTTATTTTTTTTTTTTTTTTTGAAAATGGATAAAAGAAAATACAATTTATTTCACTTATTACTAAAATTGTCCGTCTAATACTTTTTATCCAGTTTTTTATACCAAGTTCAAAGCAACCAGTGAATATTTTCATTATTTTGTGACAGCATTTCTTCTTTCTCTCTCTATTTCGCTTCCTCTTAGATCTTGATCTTTTCCCAATTTTTTTTTTTGTGCACAGTTCGAAATTTTTATGTGCTTTATGAAAGTAGAAAAAAAAAATTCGTTTCAATTAAGCTTTCACTCGGCTTACACTCCGTAAAGCCATGGTTTCTCTAGAGCTCACAGCTATGCGTAACTGCTGCTAGAAGTCAGCAGTTTTTCTCAGTTTTTGCTTTGACCTTTTTTTTTTTCCACTTTTGCCCGTTCTGCCAGCTCACAAACTACTATATTTCTCATTTATCTTTAATCACTTTTTCTTCACAGTTGTGCTACCCCCCCTTAGACCTTTATTTTATTTTCTCTGTACCGGTTTATTCTACCGACACTTTTTACGATTAATTTTCTTGACTTTTCGAGCTATCCTTTCTGTGGTTTCACGTGATTTGGTTTTTCTTTTACTGGGTGATCTATGATCAATAAGGGAAGAATTAAAAATAAAATTAGTATTGGATCAAAAATTAGCAAATACTACATCTTTAATACTATTAAAAAAATTTTATATAAAAAAATTTAAAAATTATCAAATTTATTTTTCTCAAAAGTTTGTAATTCATAAAATTGCGGTAAAGAGTCAAAAATCGGTACAAAAAAAAAAACTGAACTGAGAAATCGGAAATTTTTTATTCGATTCTAAATCTATGTTCTTCGCTCAGAATTCTCATTGCAAATTGCTGGAGTAGTACAGCAGCTCATACTTAATTAACTCTAGACAATGTTGTATCTCCTACAAATATGACAATCTATCGGATAGTGATTCAATTAAAATGGCCATACAATTGCAAAAATTATGTATCAGTGTTTTTAGAAGAGTCAAGTATAATTTACTTAATATTTTTTTAGCAAAATCATTAGAACTGTGGTTCAATCTGCTGTCGGCATTGTTATAGGCACTGTTTCAAAAGCGAGAAAATTCGATTGTGTTGTAATGCTCAGCATCTTGCCTCGTTAATCAGACTACTGGTGGGAATTTTTCCAAGTTTTTTACCATATGATACCCAAATTCGTGGTAGTTCCCAATACTCTCCCTGAAGTACTGCCCTCCTACTTCAGCGAATTGGAGCCAAATCAAACTTCTACCTGAGGGTACACCATCACTACTCATGGGGCGTAAGACCCGCTCTGTAGGACACTGGCGATTAGTCACAACAGCAACTCCTTTCATTTAACTAAGATTCAAATTCAGATTGGTTTCTAATATGAAAAATTCAGTGCATTTCATCAATATTCTTAATATCGTTTCTAAAATTTATTTATTTATTTTTTTGCAAATGGATAAAATAAAATAAAAACTACACTTATTACTAAAATTTCTAGTCCAATACTTTTTATTCATTTTTTTACTATAAGTTCAAAGCAACCAGTGAATATTTTTATTATTTTGTGACAGCATTTCTTATTTTCTCTCTTTCGCTTTCTCTTAGATCTTGATCGTTCCCAATTTTTTTGTGCACCGCTCGAAAATTTTTGTGCTTTGTGGAAGCAGAAAAAAAAATTCGTTTCAATTAGGCTTTGTACTCGGCTTACACTCCGTAAAGCCATGGTTTCTCTAGAGCTCACAGCTATGCGTAACTGCTGCTAGAAGTCAGCAGTTTTTCTCAGTTTTTTGCTTTGACCTTTTTTTTCTCCACTTTTACCCGTTCTGCCAGCTCACAAACTACTATATTTCTCATTTATCTTTAATCACTTTTTCTTCGCAGTTGTGCTATTCCCCCCCCCTCAAGTTCATTCTTTCTCTTTTCTCTGTACCGGTTTATTCTACCGAAACTTCTTACGATTAATTTTCTTAACTTCTCGAGCTATCCTTTCTGTGGGATCATGTGATTTTGTTTTCTTTTACTGGGTGATCTATGATAAATAAGAGAGGAAATATTTGCTTGAATTGGATCAAAAATGAATAACAATCTTTCAGTTTCTTTTTTAAATTTTTCAAAGTGCGACAAATACATATTTTTATATATTTAGGCATGTACTTAAAAATTAATTTGTTTGCATTTAAAAAATTTCCCATTTTGGGTTTGTAAGCTCTTCCTGGTCTGGGGTATTTTTTAATAGAAACATTTCATTTTCAAAAATAAAATATTGTTTTCAATGTAGTCTCGCACGCTGGCAAAAATAAAAATATCAGGTGGTTTTTAGAATAATTTTTTTAGTTTTGAAAATAAAACTATGATTCAATATTGATTCGCGCATTTGCAAAAACAAAAAATATTTGACCACAAGTTTAGTTATTTTTAAGATAAAATATTTAGTTTCGAAAGTAAAACAATATTTTAATTTAGATTTACACATCGGAAAAATGAAAGTATTAGCTAAAAGTTAGGCGTCAATGTTAGGCAGACTCAAACACTGGCGAAAACGAAAATAATAGGCGACTTTTAGGATAAATCTTTTAGTTTCAAAAATAAAACAATACTTTAATATACTCGCATAATGTTAATAATAAAAATATTATACCATTTTTATGGTAAATTATTTTAGTTTTCAAAATTAAACTATGTTTCAATGTTGACTCGCACATCTGTGAGAATGAAAATATTAGGCGAAATATTTAGTTATTTTTTAAGATAAACATTTTAGTTTCGAAAATAAAACAATATTCCAATACAAAATCGCACACTACCAACAATAAAAATATTAGGCGAAACATTTGGCTATTTTTAAGAAGAACGTTTTAGTTTCGAAAATAAAACGATGTTTCAATATAGGACTCGTACAATGGCGAAAATGAAAATATTAGGCAATTCTTAAGATAAACTTATTAGTTTAGAAAATAAAACAACATTTTAATTTAGACTCGAATACTAGCGATTTCTAAAAGAAAATTTTAGTTGCTCTTATTTTCCGTGTAGACTGCAGTACTTCGAATTATTTATTAGCGTCAGATAAATAGATGAACCCCATTTTATTTAGAGGGTGACGAAATTGTTTAGTATTGCAGTAGGAAATACAGGTTTAGACTTGATCGCGCCCGAGCTCTTTTATTTAATTGCCTTCAAAGAGTTAATTGCCTTTTTGTCTTCCTTTTCTTACTGTAAGTTTATTAAAGAAAATGTTCGTTATACATAGAATTTTTATTAGTGAGCTTGACTTAAGATCAGCATTGTAAGATAAAAATATAAAGGAATATTACGATAAACATTAAAACAAGTTATATAAAAAAATGGCAAAGTCAATTCCTATTTTTTTTACTCTATTGCAGAAAAGTCCTTTACAAATAAAGTTGACATTTTCCTCTTACATCTGGCGCCATCTATTATTATATGCATGCAACTTAAATCTAAAAAAAAAACTAAAATTCATTAATTAAATTTAATTACTGAATTAATATTTTAAAAAAGCCGTGTTAACATCCAGTGTCATCCACTACAAGTTTAAAAGAATTGTATTAGAACGTGAGTGGATGAATAAAAAGTATTTTATGAATGATTGGCAATTTGAACAAGTTATATATATATATATATATATATATATAGGGAGAGTGTGAACTGATAGTAGGAATTGAAAAAATCGTAGTTGGAAGTCTTTATGACTGAGCTGTGTATGAACTATAGCAGGGGTCTCCAAACTACTGCCCGCGTGCAAAATCCGACCCGCCAGTGTCATCCATCCGGTCCGCAACAGCGAATAGCTTATTGTTGCAGTAATAAGTTGGATAAAAAAATACAGAATGATAACAACTCGGTTTTATTTACTTGCTAGGTAAAGCTTAATGACAAGTATAATACGCAGAAAATTTAACTTAAGCATAACAATTAACTGGAAATTATAGGTAATGGCAGAAAAATTAAAGCGGTTTTGGCCCTTGGTACATACTGGAGTTAACAGTATGGCCCTAAGGCTGAAAAGTTTGGAGACCCCTGAACTATAGGGTCACCTAATGTGTTCTTAGGCAGATGAAGCAAATGGAACTTTTCTAGCGGTAAGATAAAAAACCCTGACCCTTTTGCTAGTCAGATAAAGCCCTATATAAGGGACCTCTTTTACTGGCAAGATAAAAGTCATGGACACTTTTACTAGTAAAATTAAAGTCTCGAACCCTTTTTAGTAGTATGATGGTACACTATTTCCAGTAAAAAGAAATTTTTTTCTCAGACTAATATTTCTAAATCCACGATAGTCAAATTCATAAAATATCATATTTTTAAGAACAGTCAAAAATGTATACAATAATAATTCATGTATTTTTTGTAGGCCTGTTGAATAAAAGCTAATGTTGTGTGCATCGAAAAAAAAAATTGTTATTTCATAAAATATTTTGTAATTTCTACTGATGCTTGTAAACTAATTTTTTTTGCCTTTGCTACCATTATATGAGAAATACAAGATTTAATTAGAAGTACAAATTAAAGTTATGATTTTTTCTTATTTAATATGAGAAACCTCTTAAAACCAAGCAGATGGACATACTAGAAGCCTGGGTAATGATCCATGTCATATAAATCAATATTGCCACAAAATTGAGTGAATTAAATACAATCCAATGAAGTAACTAACAATGTTTTTCTTTTCCAGCAAGCTCAAGAACTTCTGAACTAATCACACAGAAGTAAGAGATCTTATCCCTAGTTAAATCAAACATTCTACAGAAAGCAAATATTGACATACTGAGCGGTAAAAAAATCTGTAGTCAAGAACAATGAAATTTATGTTTCTTAGACTAATATTTCATCGAAAAAATATATTTCATATAAATTAAATATTTTCTTAACGAAACAAATAACTATTTTCTGATGCTACATGGAATGTATCTAAGTTTACCACTCACACTTGCAGATAAGATGACCGAAACTCGATTACTCAGTATTAGCCCCAAGTACTTTCAATATTTATACGAGACAAAAAGTTTGCTTTTCCAGCAAATAGCATTTAGATCTGATGCAATACGAACACAGTAGGGGAAATCCAATTTCCCACCAACCCTGGGAAAGGGATTTGGATTAATTGAGTGGGACGAAAAGAGTTCACCGAACCTGATTCGATTCCCCCTTTTTTAGAACGCCGAAGCAATTCCAAGCAAACTCCTCTTGATCTTTCCTAAGCATGCAGCGAAACCGAATTCAACGAAACAGCAATTATTTCGATTGGACAAAATAAACTATGTTAGCTTATTGTGGATTTGCCAGGTAATTCAGTTGTTCTTTGAATCAGAATGAAAAAGCAATTCATCAGAAATTATTAGAATGATAAATCGGTTGATCAGAAATTCCTTCAACTGGGTTTAAGGAAGAGAAGAAAAGGGTTCAATTCCCCAAATGTCATCCGCGGAATTGGTTTGGTTTGTTGCTCTGTGGCCATTGGCTTGGTGCACACGAGAGCTAAACAGACTGGAACCTATAGTTTAAAGGGTTTTCTGAACCACTGAAAACATCCATGCCCCTACCACCCGGTTTCGAACCTGAAGCCTGGGTTACCAAAGGCCAGAGTGCCTGCCCACACCATCGGTGAGGATTTAAAGGATAGTTCCATTAATGATTTCATTCATCATTTTTGAGGCCAAACGTGAGTGTGTTGCAAGATCTTAACCTATGGTCCATTCTTGGAAAAGCTGTATCTACTACATCTCTATATTGCCAAATTCCCTCGGGTTTAAGACGTCTCTCATTCAAAAATAAGATGCAACAAAAATTGAACATCTAATAGAGTTTGTATAAATAGTATAATTACATAATTGTGCGGCCTGATGGCTTAGCACTCTGGCCATTGGTACCATAGGTTTCAATTACGAATCCTGGCGTATCTGGTAACACATACTTCCGGTTCGAATCTTGGTGCTTTTTGTATCACAGGCTTTATGTTCGAATACTGGCATGGATGTTAGTTTGTGGTGCACAATCCACGTTGAACTCTAGGTCCCGGTCTATTATGCTAAATGTGCAAAAATGACTGTAGAATGAAAACCATGTCAAACCCTAATTGTGTGTGTTCACACAGGACTACGTGCGTGCGTGCGTGCATGTATATATGAGACGATCAAATGGTAAGTCTCCTGTTCCGTATTTTAAACTTTTTCATCCAGTTTGTAAATGTATAATGTGTAACGAAAGAATGTACATCTTATCACACAAATGCAATTAAATGTGTTATGCAATTTAATGTGTAAAATATCACAATTAAATCTGGCTTAGCTGAAATGTATTAAGTGAAATTTCAAACTCGATAAAGAATAAAAGAAAGATGAATTACGTATTTCAATTTAGTTACTCAGAAATTTTAAAATGATATTTGAAAACTTTATATCTTAAATACAACAACAATCTTAAATATTATTATATTTGGGAAAAATAAATATTATAGGAAAAAGAAAAAATGCATTTCAGAAGTATAATAACTTCTTAAGATAAAGATACTTTTGAGGAAATGAGCATAATTATAAACTAAATAAAGTTAATTATACTTTTGAATAGCTTTATGATTTTTTTGAAACAAACTATAAATCTTTAAATTTAAAATGTCAGGATGTATAAAAAAAATCGCGAATTAAAAAAACGATGATGATGATTCATAATATATTTTTTGTTATAAATCTTAATGCTAACATAAAATACATTGTAGATGAAACATGGCAGATTTCAGAAACAAGAAGCACCATTTGCGGTTGTGACAGTATATGTCACGCGTATAGCATCGAAAATCAGGCTGGTGGGTTGGATTTTTCTGTGTTTTCTCCTATATACCCAGCGAATGTGGGGTCCACCCCTGAAAGTCCTCGTGAAATATAACACCTTCCCCATCCTGGTTTCCTGTATAGCGTACATAAGTTGTATACGAGTCCCACTGATATTTTTAAAAACTAATAATAACACTAACATATATGCTATTCAATAGGCAATTTCTATTTCTTTTATTAATAGTGTTTCGAAAAACGCATTTATTTTTCCTTTGAATTTGTTTCTTAAAAATAAATAGATCAAAAATAAAAAAATACATTTCACTTTCTGGTCTATATGAAACACCATATGCGTTTTCAATCATTCCTCGGGCTTTTGACTTTCGCCTCATAATAAACAAGTAAAAGGAATTTCCAAAGAATGCCATTTTTTACGACAAACTCTTTTCCAGGCTTTTATTCCGAAAGAGTTTTCAGAAGACCCCCATCCCCTCCTTTTTTTTTTTTCTTTTTCTCGAGAAAACTACAAGAACATGCATTTACTTTTCGTTTTCCGCTCCCCAGTAAACAAATCACTCTTCATGTTTCTCTAAGATTTCGATTTGAGTTTGGCTGCAATCGAAAAATTGATTCTAGTATTAGTCTCCAGTTTCAGTTCAAAAATAAAAAAAATGTCTACAGGAATGATTAGAATATTTAATTCCATTTAAAATGTTTCAAAGCACGCTGCAGACAAAAGTTCTTGGTATTTTTAATATGATTTGCTTTGTTAGAAGTATTTTCTGAATTGAAATAAATGAATTTGTTTATGTATATTTTCTATTTTAACTTCCATATACTTAAATAATAATAGTATAAGCATGTAGTACTTCTGCTACAAAAATCAGTCTCACAATCAAGTAAAATTACCTCAGGGACATGATGTCTATAAATGAAATGAATCTATAATATATAACTAATATATATAAATATTTTCCGAATATTATAATTGGATTCTTTTACAAAGAAAGATCTTCTTAAAATTATTCAAAACCCATAAGTGTAGAAGTATTTTCTGAATTCAAATAACAGAGTTTGTTAATGTGGATTTTCTATTTTAGCTTCCACATACTTATAAGGCAATAACACTAGTATAAGTATGTGAAACATCTCCACAAAAACATCTTACAATCAAGCAAAAGTTATTCAAGAATATTCTGTTTATAGCCTACAGGAAAATATATAAAAATGTAATTAATATATATAAATATTTTCAGGATATTATAAATGGATTATTTACAAGGAACGATATTCTCTTGATTATTCAAAAACCACAAATGTCTATGGTGGTTCTGAGACCATGTGTATATGTCTCGTATTTACTAGCATCACTGTATATTGTTAATGTTTCAGCATTTATCCCACAGATACTATTTTTCGTCAAATATTTAACTTATTATATCTTTAAAAAAGGGAAAAAAACTGTGTAGCTCAAGAATATGCTGTCTATACTCTAAAGCGAAATGAATATATAAAATGTAACTAATATACATATAAATATTTTAAAGATATTGTAATATTTTCCAGATTCCTTACATGGAACGATATTCTCGAGATTATTCAAAACCCATAAGTGCCTACGGTGATTGTGAGATCATGGGTAAGTGTCTCGTGTCTACAAGCATCAAAGTATATTGCTAGTTTTTCAGGATTTACCCATTCAGATACTTTTCTTGGTTTAATACTTAACTTACTCTATCTTTAAAAATGAAAAAAATAGCTCAAGAAGATGGTCTATAGTCTAAAGGTTTGGTTTGTCGCTCTATGGTCATCTTGTGCACACAAGGGATAAAAAGAGCGGTACCTATAGTTTTAAAGTGGATTCTGAACTACTATTAACATCCATGTCATTGACAGGATTTAAACCTGATGACAGATTTCAGATATAAGGTCCAGAACGTGGTTGGTGACGGCATGTGTAACTAGTGTTTCATCGAAAATTAGGCTCACTGATTGTAGTTTTCTGATTTTTCTCCCATAAACCACGTAAATGTGGATGTAAACATTAAATTCCTTCTTTAAAGTAATGTCTTCCCATTTTGGCTACTCTGTACATAAGTGGAATCCGAGACAATCGATATTTAAAAATAATAATAACGCTAACACAGATTCTATTCAATAGGCAATTTCTATTTCTTTTACTAATAGTGTTTCCAAAAACGCATTTATTTTTCTTTGAATTTGTTTCTTAAAAATAAATACATCAAAAATAAAAATGGGCATTTCACTTTCTGGTCTGTATGAAACACCATATGCGTTTTCAATCATTCCTCATGCATTTTGACTTTCGCCTCATAACAAACAAGTAAAAGGAATTTAAAAAGAATGTCATTTTTTATGACAAACTCTTTTACAGGCTTTTATTCCGAAACAGTTTTCAGAAGACCCCCCCCTTTTTTTTTTTTTTTTTTTTTTTTTTTCTTTTCACGAAAGCTACTAGAACATGCATTTCCTTTTCGTTTTCCGCTCTCCAGCAAACAAATCACTCTTCATGTTTCTCTAAGATTTCGATTCGAGTTTGGCTGCAATCGAAAAATTGATTCTTCCAATTCCGCTGCAGTACTGATTGAGCTTATAGTATTAGTCTCCAATTTCAGTCAAAAATAAGAAATGGCTACAGGAGTGATTAGAATATTTAATTCCACTTAAAATGTTCCAAAGCACGCTGCAGACAAAAGTTCTCGGCGTTCTTATTATAATTTGTTTTGTTGGAAGTACTTTCTGGATTGCAATAAAAACTTTTGTTCAAAAGCTTTTGTTCAAGTAAAATAGTAGTATTTCTATTTTAGCTTCCATATATTTAAATAAGAGTAAGCATTAGGACTTCTGCTACAAAAAAACATCTTACGATCAAAAAACAAAACTTACTCAAGAACATGTGGTCTATAGTCTAAAAGGGAAATGAATACATAAAATTTAACTAAATATTTTCAGGATATTATAAATGAATTCTTTACAAGGAACGATATTCTCGAGATTATTTAAAAACGACAAGTGTCTATGATGCATGTGAGAACACATTGTAAGTGTTTCATATCTACAAGAATCGCAGTATCTTGTTTTTCAGTATTTGCACATTCAGATACTTTTCATGGTTTATTACTTAAATTAATCTATTTTCAAAAATGAAAAAAACAACAGCAACTATGTCAAGGAAATGTTCTATAGTCTAAAGGTTTGTTTTGGCGCTCTACAGTCATCTTGTGCATACGAGGACCAAAACGCCATCTACAGTTTTAAAGGGGATTAAAAACCACTAACAAACAGCCATGCCACTGCCAGGATTCGAAACTGAAACCTGTGGTACAACGACCAGAGCACTAGCCAATTGGCAATCATGCCACCCAAATACATTGAAAATGACCATGGCCGATTTCAGAAACAGGGTTCAGAAGTTGGTCCGCATGTATAACTAGTGTTTCTTCGAAAATCACTCTGACTGGTTGGAGTTTTTCTAGCCTTTCTCCCATATACCATGCAAATGTATATGGGAGAAAGAATTCTTCTGAAAGCAATGTCTTTCCGTCCTGGATACATTAAGTAAGTGGTACCTGCGACCCATCAATGTTTAAAAAATAATAATAACTCTAATGTAGATTCTATTCAAATGGGCAATTTCTATTTCTTTTATTAATAGTGTTTCCAAAAACGCATTTATTTTTTCTTTCAATTTGCTTCTTAAAAATAAATAGATCAAAAATAAAAATGCGCATTTCACTTTCTGGTCTGTATGAAACACCATATGCGTTTTCAATCATTCCTCGTGCCTTTTTGACTTTCGTCTCATAACAAACAAGTAAAAGGAATTTCCAAAGAATGCCATTTTTTATGACATTCTTTTCCAGGCTTTTATTCCGAAAGAGTTTTCAGAAGTCCCTTCCGCCCCCCTTTTTTTCTTCTTTTTCGCAAAAGCTACAAGAACATGCATTTCCTTTTCGTTTTCCGCTCTCCAGTAAACAAATCACTCTTCATGTTTCTAAAAATTTCGATTTGAGTTTGCTGCAATCGAAAAATTGAATTTTCCAATTCCGCTGCAGTACTGATTGAGCTTATAGCATTAGTCTCCAGTTTCAGTCAAAAATAAAAAATGACTACAGGAGTGATTAGAATATTTAATTCCACTTAAAATGTTCCGAAACACGCTGCAGATAAAAGTTCTTGGTATTCTTAATACGATTTACTTTGTTAGAAGTATTTTCTGAATTGAAATAAAAGCAATTTGTTTATGTAGATTTTCTATTTTAGCTTCCATATACTTAAATAACAATAGTTTAAGCATGTAGAACCCTACTACAAAAACATCTTAGAATCAAACAAAACTACCCCAAGAATTTGTCTGTAGACTAAAAGGAAATTAATATATATATAATGTAACTAATATATTTATAAATATTTTCAGAATATTTAAATGGATTCTTTACCAGGAACGATATTCACGAGATTATTCAAAAACAACAAATGTCTATGTGTACGTGTTTCGTATTTACAAGCATCACTGTATATTTTTAAATTTTCAAAATTTATCCCTCAGATATTTTTCTTGATTTAATACATAACTTACTCAATATTTAAGATTAAAAAACAGCGCTGCAGTGATGTATGCGATTCCGAAATTGGTGGCGGGCTAAATTACCCCTGGTTGTCTGAATTAATCCAGTCACATGTTCTAGATTAGTGTTGAATATTAGTTCTATGTGATAAAAACGACTTACTGCTTGACGCGTCTGGTTCAGGAGCCACATATTAGTAATTTTACGGTCCAATTATTAACATTATCTCTACGGAAACGGAATGGAATTTAGCTCAAAGTCCATTATGTGTATACAATAAATAACGAATGACAGTATTCAGCCAAATGTGATATGGGGTACTACAATAAGAACATGTGCTCAAGTTTTTAATTATTGGTGGTCTACCTTGTAGTCCATTTTCAGAAATGAGAAGGACCTATTTTGATTGTGACACAATGTGTAAGAATTTAGTAGTCGTAAGCATCATTTCATGTTGCTAGTTTTGGGTTTAATCCTTGTTTTAATTTTAGTTTTACCCAAATTTTTTTTTTTTTATTTTAGTGAAGAATACAAAATATCGTAATTAACTTTCTAGTACACAAACGATATTCGTTTCTTGTCGTTACTTTAAATTTTTTTCCAAAAGCTTTTATATTAAACTCGAGCAATTTCGAGTAATAATGAGATGCAACAACTACTCAATCAGTTAAAGAGACAGATTTAACATTCACTGAAAAAAATAGGTCAGTGATATAAAGACTTATAGTGTTTAAGTTATGTATCTCTTTTTAACTTTTGAATACTTTTAAATACACACGCATCTATCTATCTATACATTCTCTCTTTATAGTTTTCCACATCTAGGCATTGAATACTGGCAATGAAACATTTATTAGGTTATAACAATCTCACTTGTTGAAATTTACGAGGCTACAGATGTTATCTCGGAATATAGTGAAGAACATGAAATATCGTCATTTACTATTCTAGCACACAAACGATGTTCGTTTCTTATTGTTATTTAAAATTTTTCCAAAAGGTTTTATATTAAACTCGCGCAATTTAGAATATAAACAAGTAATATAAAAAAAATTTTTAAAGTCAATTCCTTTTTTTTTCATCTATAGGGAAGTCCTGAATAAATAATTTTCAAGGAATTGAAAAAAAGTTTATTTGGCGCCATCTATTGGTAGTTATATGCAAAATAAATCTAAAAACAAAAATTAATTAATTAAAAATTACTGAATTAATATTTGAAAAAACTGCATGAACTTCAAGTGTCACCCACTAAAAGTTAAAAAAATATATTTGGAATTTCAAATTAACGATTGAAAATTTGAACAAGATATTATAAAATTGAGCTAATACAGAAGGCATTAACAAAAAAAGAACAGCAATCGTTTCAAATTACAGCAAAAAATAAAGACTAAAATATCCAGTAAAAGCAAACACATGCGATAAAAATAATAAAAACAAATATATTAGGCTATATTTCAAATTTAATTAAAAACTTTTGATCATTTAAAATTAAAAAAATATAGAATACGTTAAAAAGAATATCAAACACGATTGTTTCAAATTTAAAATAAAAAATAAGAATAATAATATCCAGAAAAATTAAGCTAAATTAAAAGCAGACGATTTTTATTTTATTGCCAATTTGTAGTTACATTATTTTAAAAATTGAACAATATATATTAAATGAGTAATAAAAATATTTGAAAATAAATTAATAATTAAATGAAAAAAAATAATTAATAATTGAATGAATAAAATAATTAATAATCATTAATTAATTAATAATTAGTTATGATAAAAAAGAGATTATTAACTAATTATTAATTAATTAATGATTAGCAAATGAGAAGAAAGAGCAGCGGAATAATGAATATTTCTCCCATATAAAACTAAAAATTAATTAATTAAATTTAATTACTGAATTAATATTTGAAAAAACTGTATTAACATCCAGTGTCGTCCACTACAAGTTCAAAAAATTATTTGAACTTGAGTGGATGAATAAAATGTATTTTATGAACGACTGAAAATTTGAACAAGATATATATAGGGAGAGTGTGAGCTAATAGAAGGAATTGAAAAAAAGCAAGACCAAATTGTTTTATATTGTAAATGTGATACAGCAAACAGATGTGAGACATAAAAAATGGAATTTCGCTTATCTCTAATTCGATTCTACAAGTAAATGAAAAACAAGTTACAAAACTGTTTTATCAGTTTAAATTTCATTTCTCCGTTTTCTTAAAATTAATCTTATTTTCTTAAAATGTCGAATATAAAAGTATAAAAATAATAAATAAATAAATAAAAAAACTGAAGTAATTTTTTTTTTCTGCAAAAGGAAATAGATCAAGATAGATGAAAGTGAAATATATCAAATGTTACATTTGCAGCAATACATTTTATTTTAGAAATCATATGACAGTTGCTATAAAAATTTCTATGTAATATTGCACTGCATTCCTTACGTAAAAGGTATATGTTGGATTTTATTATTACGTTACATTTTATTCCTATGTCCTATTTATATGTTATATAATATTATGGTGTTGCGTTTATATGTTATTGCTATTTGTTATTTTATTGTTAAAATTACTTTTAAAGTAAAGTGCATTTCATTTCAGTTTAGCTATACATTGCTACAAAAAAATAAATATTTTTAAAATTTATTTATCGGAAAAAAACTCAATCTTTCAGAATTTGTGGGCCCGAGAATAGTCATCGTCTTCATGGAGCAGAATAGCCACATGGGGCCAAGGCCGTCTGCATACTGGCAGACTTCGAGAAGAGAGATGTTTACCTTTTTACTGGATAGGGTTGTCAGCCTATTGATGCTCAAAGCTCAACAGCCATAAAAGACCGGGATCTACGGTTTAAAGTGGATTATGAACCACTACAAACATCCATGCACCGCCAGGACTCGAACTCAAAACCTGTGGTCCTCAGCGCCAGTGTGCTAGTCACTGGGTCATAAGGCCCCAAAATAATTAATGCCCCTATATAGGTTCGAACCACGAACCTTTCAGCGCACAGCAGAACGAGCTAAAGAACTGTGCCACCCATGCCGGTGAACAGTACGTATGGTTTTCATGATCATGGTCTGGGTTCAAGACCCGATAAACAATCATAATATGGAAGGTACTAGTAATGGACTTAAAGAGGGCACTTCAACCTTCGCACACTTTAGCATTATTTGAAATATTCCTTCAAACTCGAAGTGGCAAAATATGGATAGAATGTAGCAATTCCTTATTATTTAACTGATAACGTTGAATATACATATCTGCTGTTTCAGTGACGAACAACCTCAGATCAAATTATCAGTTATTCGAAAAAAGTTTAATATTTAGAATACACAATAAACCAACAAGAAATATCAAGAATACTTAAAAATATTAACAAACCACATTGAAAGAAAATATAATAATGCATATAATTAAAGGAAATTCCATTATGTAAAATGAATATGAACAATAATATCTAAAGGAAAGAAAAATTAACATAATTAGTGCGGTATTGTGATTAGATATTTATTGAGACATTAAAATAATGCCATTTCATTAATTTAGTTAAATAATCTAATTAGCCTCTTCGTTAATTTAATTAAATGTACTTTGAAGTATTTTGATTATATTGAAGTTAAAGAAATTCAGGGAATTTAATGGATACCATTTATATTATTTCTCAGTTTCCTACTGTTATTTATTTAAAGTTTGTCACATATTACATATTTATTGCAACAAACAGATCAACATTTGTTGCCATGACAACACTATTTAAATTGTGTATAACTAACTATTTGCTATACATTTCTGCAAAATTCTAAAATATCAATTGAAAATAAGTTTTATTGAAATTTTATAATTCTATTCAAGGCGAATTATGTTCATTGAATTAAGATGTTTAAATTTACATTGGAGTATTTAAATTTTAAAATGTCTTTTATAAATATTAATTTTATTTACAATATTTAAATGATCTGAATAAGTACACAGTATTATAAGAGTTGAATAAATATATGAATACTTATTCAGACTATTTTTAGAGTAGATTGAATGATATTCCAATTATCTAAATCAGGGGTGCCCAACCATAATGATATTGAGGGCCACTTTGGAAATGCATCCTAACTCCAGGGGTCGCATATAAAAATTATATATTCCCATATTAGATTTAGATCCACTATATACATTTCTTGGGAGTGAAAATTTGAAACATAATGAGTTATTATTTTTGTGTTTAATATTATTCTTACATGGAAACATAATATAATAATAATGGTACTTAATGCACATTGTAAAGTAATATATAACACTAAAAATATATAATTATAAACGAGATAAAAAAGAAATTATTAAAATAATATTTATTTTACTAGTGAGATAATTGTTTCTCCACTCTTTCACTTAGCTTTTGCAAATCGATCTCATTTGGTGTTGCAGGTTAGCGTCCTTTACGTTTGAGCGTGTTTTGTGTTTGGTCAATTTCATTTTCGAAAAAGAAGCGATTCGTAGGTTAAGTTGAATCAAAAGAGTTAACAACTGAACTAAGCGTCTGATTTGCTCTATCCTCAATCAAGTATTTATTGATATTCACTGCGTCACTGAGATCACTTAAAGTGACACGTAGAACCTGTTATATTAGATGTTCCAAGATGAAATATAAAAATTATAAATAATAAATAATAATAATAATAATAATAATGAAATGAAACATAAAAAATAACATAAATATAAACGAAATAAAAAAAAAATGAAATCATTAAAAAATATTTATTTTACTAGCGCGATATTTGTTTCCCCACTCTTTCACTTAGTTTTTACAAATCGACTCAATTTGGGTATTTGCACATCTTAATGGGTGTTGCAGGTTAGCGTCCATCACATTGAGCGTGTTTTGTGTTTGGTCAATTTCATTTTCGAACAAAAAAAAATTAACAAGTGTAAGTTGATCCAAAGTGCTAACAACTTCAACTTCACTGCGACACTTAGGTCACTTCAATTGAAACATAGAACCTTAATATTAGATGTTCCAAGATGTGAGCTCATCATGAGTTCACACAATATAATCTATTTATTCTGCTAACTCATATCTCTAAACTCATTAATAAAACAGACAATATCTGTCATATATTCTCATGAATATTATTTAAAAATCAAAGTTAATTTTTTTCTCATATTTCGTCAGTTAATTTTTGAATATATGATTGCATTTTATAATGTACATTTCAATATATTGTTTTTCACTACTTAGGCCATTATAAAATAAATATGTTTTGTAAAAAAGTGATAAACTCAAGGGGCAGAAAATATATTCAGGGGGCCACGGCTGGCCACCCCTTGATCTAATTACAAGAAACACTTTATCTAATATAAACATTCATTAGCAATTCATAATTATACTTTTAAATCACAATAAACTCATTTTCAATATGACAGACGAAGATCAGCATTTGGTGAGAAATTATTATTCAAAAGTATGTTTAATTACAGCATTAATTACCTTTCAGACTTTAATTAGTATCTATCTATGTTTACAAATAATTGTTGTTTATTACGACTTAAATAAATTTAAATCGTATATTTCCAAGAGTGTGCAATACATCTTGTTTTACAGTGAGGATTAAAAAGTCATTATGTGGTAAAAGTGACCTTGAAATGGGATAATGTCAAGTTTAACATGCAATTCTGATAAAACCGTTAACTATAGCCATTAACATAAGCCCTAGAGAATGTCAGAGTTTAACACGCTCTTCAATTTGAATAGTTAAAGCATTCATTATTCAACAATTAAACCAAAGTT
Source organism: Caerostris extrusa (assembly GCA_021605095.1). Classification (NCBI taxonomy): domain Eukaryota; kingdom Metazoa; phylum Arthropoda; class Arachnida; order Araneae; family Araneidae; genus Caerostris; species Caerostris extrusa. Next base: position 51,986 of record BPLR01016537.1, read on the forward strand.
TGCTGCAATTAAAGGATTTTTAAAATCTGATTTTTCTCTCAAACATGTATTTATCTGAATGAGATGGAATCGTTTATTTTTCAACGGAAGATTCAAACTGTCAATTAAAACGGGGATAATAAATTGTGTATGTGCAGTGTAAATGCCGCTGATCTTATATGCGCGAGCTGTTAGCTTTTGGGCAATATTTGCTGAAATTCTTAAGCAAATGGGTTTATGTTTCTTTAAGTTGATACTTTTGAAGTCGAAATGATTCTAGAACGGCGTTTAGCTTTAATCGATATTTGACGTTTTGATGAAATTTATATTAATTAGCATTTGTTCATTACACACAGCACATTCACTAGACATCAAATAGGTTTCAAAAATAATTCCGGCGATTTTTGAAATGTCTGAATTAATTGAGTAAAGAACTTGCATTCAATTTTGTTTGCGGAAATGTATAGAATGTTGCAGAAGGCATTCGATGAGCCTCTTTATCGGAGAGAAATGTTTAAAAGTGGTATAACAAGTTCAAAGAAGGCAGAGAACCCGCTGAAGACGAAGAGCCCCCTCTGGTCGGCCATCAATCTCACCGATAGAGCTCACGTCCAGAAAATTAGGTGCTTGCAAAAACCACCGATTTACAATTAGAGATCTTGCTGATTATGAAGAAATTTCAAAATGATCTTAAATTCGTTTTGGGCCTCAAACGCGTCAAATCTCGATTCGTACCAAAAACACTTAATGCGCCAGCTCACACTGCATTGAGTCTCGTGACTTTTTCGCCAAAAATGAAACCCATGTCGTTCCACAAACACCGTTCACACCGTGTGACTTCTGGCTATACACTTAACTCAAAAGACACTCCAGGAACACCGTTTTGATTCGATTGAAGATATTCCCTGTGAATCGCCGCGCGCTCTTAAGGCCATCCCCCTGACTTTTTAGCATACATTGAGGATTGCATTGTGTACGGAGGGGATTACTTTGAAGGCGAAGAAATAAATTTTGAAGAATAAAAAAATAAAAAATAAAAAATAAAAAAATAACAATAATTGGTCTTACTTTTGGGCACAGTAGTAATTTAATTATTTTGTGAACTCACATCAGTAAACTCATCAATAAAAAATAGCAACTTATAACTTTAAAACCCATAAATAAACAGGCAATATCTTTCATATATTCTCAAGAATATTATTTTAAAATCAAAGTTTCTCATTTTTCGACAGTTAATTTTTGAATATATGATTGCATGCATAATGTATTTTTAAATACATTGGTTTTCACTACTTAGGCCATTTTAAAAATAAATATATTTCTGTAAAAGTGTAATAAATATCACGATCTAGAAAAATATATAAGGCATGCCACGGGTTGGCCACCCTTGATCTAATTACAAGAAACACTTTATCTCATATAAACATTCATTAGCAATTCATAATTATACTTTTAAATCACAATAACTTATTTTCAATGTGACAGAAGAAGATTAGCATTTGATGCGAAATTATTATTCGAAAAGTATGTTTAATTACAGCATTAATTACCTTTTAGACTTTAATTAGTCGTTACTTACTATGTTTACACATAAATTGCTATTTATTACGACTTAATTACTTTTAAATCGTATATTTCCCAAGCGTTTGCAATACATCCTGTTTTACAGAGATGATTAAAAAGTCATTATGTGGTAAAAGTGACCTTTTGAAATGGGATAATGTCAAGTTTAACATGCTATTCTGATAAAACCGTTAACTATAGCCATTAACATAAACCCTCGTAAATGTCAAGTTAATCACGCACTTTAATTTGAATAGTTAAAGAATTCATTATTCAACAATTAAACCAAAGTTTGCTGCATTTTTAAAGAATTTTTTAAAATCTGATTTTCTCTCAAACATGCATTTATCTGAATGAGATGGAATCGTTTATTTTCCAACGGAAGATTCAAACTGTCAATTAAATCGGGGATAATAAATTGTGTTTGCGCAGTGTAAATGCCGCTGTTTTATATGCGCGAGCTGTTAGCTTTGGCAATATTTGCTGAAATTTTAATCACATGGGTTTATGTTTCTTTCAGGTGATACTTTTTGAAGTCGAAATGATTCTACAATGTTGTTTGGCTTTAATCGATATTTTACGTTTGCAAGGAAATTTATATTAATTAGTATTTGTTTATCGCTTTTTGGTTGATAGCTACCTATTATTGTCAATATTTCCTATTATTACGTAAAAAAATGCTACATTATATATTTTTTAATTGCATTTAGAAACGTACCACAATACGCCGTTGGTTTTTTATTTGCCTGTTTATCTTATATTAATTTTAATTAATAAAAATACAGTTGGTTTTTCTTAAAGATTTTCCGATTTTTATGACTGATTAAAATATATTATTACTTGTATGCTGAATCATATGTGTTATTAAATGCGAAAATTTTGATTTACTTTTTTTCTTTAAATTGTAATTTATTGTGATTCATTGTGAGAGGTGTTTCTTTTTTTTTTACAGAATTTTGAAAATGGACTTTAATCATAATCACCCTGTATATATATCCTTGGTTTTCTTTATATATGTAATAAATGAGGATTATGAAAATTTATTAAGTTATAACAATCTCACTTGTTGAAATATACGAAGCTACAGATGCCACCTAGGAATGTAGTGAAAATAAGAATTAACGTCATTCACTTTCTAGCATACAAACAATATGCGTTTCTTGTCGCTATTTTAAATTTTTTTTTTTCGAAAGATTTTATATTAAACTCGAGCAATTTCGAGTAAAAAAAACACGACCAAATTATTTCATATTGTAGATGTGATGCAGAAAACAGATGTGAAACATAAAAAATTTGAATTTCGCTTATCTTTAATACGATTCTGCGAGTAAATGAAAAAAAGTTATGAAAATGATTTATCAGCTTACATTTCATTTCTCCGTTTTCTTAAAATTAATATTGTTTTCTTAAAAAGTCGAATGCAAAAGTATAAAAGAATTTTTTTTCTCTTTGCAAAGGAAATATATCAAGGTAAATGAAAATAAAATATATCAAATGTTATATTTGTTGTAATACATTTTATTTTTGACAGTTGTATCCTGTGACAGTTGCTATAAAAGTTTTTATGTAATATTGCACTACATTTTCCTTACATAAAATGTTATGTTACATTTTATTATTACGTTACATTTTATTGTTATGTCGTATTTATATCTTACTCGTACATCATATTGTAGTGTTACATGCTATTATTATTTGTTATTTTATTGTCAAAAATATTTTTAATGTAAAAGGCATTTTAGTTAAATTTTACTTCACTTTGCTACAATAAAAATATGTTTATTTTTAAAATTATTTATCAAAAACTTGATTTTTAGGAGTTTTGGCCCTGAGAATCATCAACATTAGAGCAACAACTCCAATGTGGGCCAAGGCCGTCTACGAGATGTTTTTCTTTTTACGGAGTAGGGTTGTCAGCCCTATGCTCAACGCTCAACAGACATATTGTGACCAGGACCTGCGGTTAAAAGGGGATTCAGAACCGCTACAAACATTCATGGCACCACTGGGACTAGAACCCAAAACTTGTGTCACAGAGAATCAAAGCGCTAGTTATTAGGCCATCATATCCCAAAACACTTAATGACCCCAGGTAAACTCGCACCACCAACCATTCTGTTAACAGCCGAACGCGCTAATCAATTGCACCACAGAGGCCAGAGTACAGTTTTTTTTAATCTAGTGGTCTGGACCTGACCCTATAGACCCGATAATAAATACATAAGACCCGATAGATAATCATCATAATGAAATTGACAAAAAGAGGACAGTTTAAACTACCCACCCTTGCAATACTTGACATATTCCTTTATACTGAAATGGCAAAATAAGGATAAAATGAAGCACTTCCTTATTAATTAACTGGATAACGCTGAATATGCTACATATCTGCTGTTTCAGTGACGAACAACCTCAGATCAAATTATCAGTTATTCGAAGAAAGTTTAATATTTAGAATACACAATAACAGACCAACAAGAAATATCAAGAATACTTAAAAATATTAACAAACCACATTGAAAGAAAATATAATAATGCATATAATTAAAGGAAATTCCATTATGTAAATGAATATGAACAATAATTTCTAAAGGAAAGAAAAATTAACATAATTAGTGCGGTATTGTGATTAATATTTATTGAGACATTAAAAATAATGTCATTTCAATAATTTAGTTAAATAATTTAATTAGCCTCATCGTTAATTTAATTAAATGTGCTTTGATGTATTTTGATTATATTAAAGTTAAAAAAATGAAGGGAATTCAATGGATACCATTTATATTAAATTCTGATTTTCCTATTCATATTTTTCAAAAATTAGTCACATATTAAATATTTATTGCAGTCGTCAACAAACAAATGAACAGTCGTTGCCATAATAACACTATTTAAATTGTGTATAACTAACTATTTGAATGTATTTCATAAAATTAAAAAATAACAATTTAAAAATACGTTTATTGAAATTATATAATTCTATACATGATGAATTATATTTATTGACCAAAAATGTTTAAATTTACAATGGATTATTTAAGTTTTAAAATGTCTTTTATAAATATTGATGCCATTTACAATATTTAAATGATCTGAATAAGTGCACAGTATTTTAAGAGTAGAATAAATATATGAATACTTTAAGAGCAGAGTATTTTAGAGTAGAGTAAATGATATTCCAAGCATATAAATCAGGAATGGCCAACGCAAATGATCTTGCGGGCCACTTTGAAATGCAGAACTCCAGGGGCCGCATATAAAATAATATATCCCCATATTAGTTTTAGATCCACTATAGACATTACTTTGGAGTGAAAATTTGAAACATATAATAATAACAATAATACTAAACGCACATTGTAAAAAAATATATAACACTAAAATGAAAACAAAAACTATATAAATATAAAAGAGATAAAAAAAATGAAATCATTAAAAAAATATTCATTTTACTAGTGCGATATTTGTTTCTCCACTCTTTCACTTAGCTTTGCAAAATCGATCTCAATTTGGTATTTGCACATCGTAATGGGTGTTGCAGGTTAGCGTCCGTTATGTCTGAGTTGTTTTGTGTTTGGTCAATTTCATGTTTGAAAAAAAATAATTCGCAGTTGTAAGTTGAACCAAAAGCGGTAACAACTTTTTGGTGCAGGTGTCAAATATCTAGGGATGGTCACACTGCGACTGATGTCATTTAAAGTGAAACATAGAACCTGTTATATTAGATGTTCCTTTAGATGTGCATCATGAGTTCGCAGAATATAATTTAATTACTCTACGAACTCATAAATAAAACAGGCAAATATCATTCATATATTCGCAAGAATGTTAATTTAAAATCAAAGTAATTTTTTTCTCAGAATTTCGAGAGTTAATGTTTGAATATATGGTTGTACACATAAAAAAAAAAAAAAAAAAAAAAATGTATTTTTTTTTTTTTTTTTGATAAAATGATTTTCGCTACTTTGGCCTATTATAAAATAAACATATTTCGCAAAAGTGTGATAAATCTCAAGGCCAGGAAAATATTCAAGTCGGGCCGCGGGTTGGCCAACCCTGATCTAAATACAAGAAACACTTTGTCTAATTTAAACATTCATTAGCAATTCATAATTATACTTTTAAATCACAATAACTCATTTTCAATGAGACAGACGAAGATTAGCATTTGGTGAGAAATTATTATTCTCAAAGTATGTTTAATTACAACATTAATTACCTTTTAGACTTTAATTAGTAGTTACTTAATAAATTTGTTTATATATAAATTGCTATTTGTTACGACTTAAATAAATTTAAATCGTATATTTCCCAAGAGTTTGCAATACATCCTGTTTTACAGTGAGAATTAAAAAAGTCATTATGTGGTAAAAGTGACCTTGAAATTGCATAATGTCAAGTTTAACATGCTATTCTGATAAAACCGTTAACTATATCCATTAACATAAGCCCTTGAGAATGTCAGAGTTAATCACGCTCTTCAATTTGAATAGTTAAAGAATTCATTATTCAACAATTAAACCAAAGTTTATTGCAATTAAAGGATTTTTAAAATCTGATTTTCTCTCTCAAACATGCATTTATCTGAATGAGATGGAATCGTTTATTTTCAACGGAAGATTCAAACTGTCAATTAAATCGGGGATAATAAATTGTGTTTGTTCAGTGTAAATGCCGCTTCTCTTAGTATATGCTTTGGCAATATTTGCTGACATTCTTAGGCAAATGGATTTACGTTTCTTTCAGGTGATACTTTTTGAAGTCGAAATGATTCTATAATGTCGTGTGGCTTTAATCGATATTGTACGTTTTCAAGAACTTTATATTAATTAGTATTTGTCTATTGTTGTTTGCTTAAATATTAGAGTGTTTTTGCATAGCCTAATTTGACGTCCGTTAGCTTTTTCTCCCTAGCTACATACTCATAGGAAATTGCGCATGCGTATCTGTACTAATGTTTCCTATGAGCATGCGCTAGGGTGAAAAGCTAACGGACGTCCAAAATACGGTATGCAAAAACTCTCTATTGTTAAATATATCCATTATTACATAAAGGATATAGTTGATAATATATCCTTTATTACTATATATGCTTTTTTTTTTTAATTTAACTCAGAAATAAATTATAACACGCCGTTGTTTTTCTATTAGCCTGTTTTAACATGTATTAATTTTAATTAATAAAAAATATAATTTGTATTTTTTGAAAATAATTTCAGATTTTCTTTTGAAGGATTAAAATATAGAACAGGATTCAGTCTAGGTTTAATTAAAATGCAAACATATTGAATTTTTATATTTTTGAGGTAAAGTGTATTTTAATTAAATATCTTTTTCTTATTCGTCACGAACTAAAAGATAAGAAATTTGTCAATAAAGTACAATAACATATAATTTTTTTATATTTCTACTATATTTATTTTAGGAAACACAGTTTATTTTAAAATCACACTTAAATAAAATATTTGGTTGTAGATAGCTAGATAATACATTCTTATAAAATAATTATAATACTTATATAATAATAATTCTTAAACAAATAGATTTATCTTTCTTTCAGTTCATAGCTTTTTGAAGTAGAAATGTTTCTAGAATGTTGCTTGACTTTAATCGATATATTACCTTTTGAAGGAAATTTATATTAATTAGTATTTGTTTATCTCTGTTTGGTTAATAGTTACCAATTATTGTCAAATATTTCTAATTATTACTTAAAAAAATTATATATTTTTAAAAATTTAACTCTGAAAAATATCGCAACACGCCGTTGTTTTTCTATTGGCCTGTTTTATCATATATTAATTTTAATTAACAAAAAAATGGAATTGTTATTTTTTGAAGATTTAAAAATAGTAGATAATTCTATATGTTTAAATGAAAAGGCAAAATATTTTGATTTATTTTTAGGTTAAAGTGTATTTTAATTCAATATATATATATATATATTAATTTATCCCTAACTACAAGATCAGAAATTTTGTCAATAAAGTACAATAAAACGCATATATATATATTTTATTTTTATTATATTTATTTTAGAAAAACCAGTTTGATTTTAAAATTACATATAAACAATAGATTTGCTTATTGCTAGATAATACATTAAAATGCACAAGTCCGTATGATTTAATATATATTTATAAGCCTATACTTATGAAAAAGGAATGACAATAAATAAATAAAATAATAAATGCAAATAAAGCAATTATAAATAAATAATAAATAAAAAATTAAGGAAAATAAACTAATAAATTTTTGTTTCGATATTTGAAAAATGGAACTAAATGTAAAAGGCGTATTAAATTAATGTAATATGAAGTATCAATTTTTTAATTTTATTTTTATTGTATTGTGCAATTTTTTTTATTATTATTATTATTATATATATATATATATATATATATATAAATGTGTGTGTGTATGTGTTTTAGGAATAATTTTCGTTGTTTTTTTTTAAGTGACCCTCTTTGTCTTTACAAGTATACGTTTCTAATATTTAATATGGGCAAATATCTAAATATGTGAAATGTTTTAAAGCTTTGTTAATAATAATAATTTAACTAGTTTTTTATAAGGTTTCTGTTCATTACGAAATCTAGAAATAATGCATTATACAGATAAATACCGTTTTTCTTTATATTTTGTTCTCTGTTAACATAAACAAATATAAACACAAAAAATTAATAGCATTATTTAAATTTTTCAATGAATTTCTAGAAATGTTGTTAATTAGCGAAAAAAATAATTAATTAAACTAAAAAA